>JAQGCC010002837.1:0-17032 GCA_034698905.1 Xestoiulus laeticollis
GTGGGTTAACCTAGTGTTATAAAGCAGGTTAACCCTAGGTTATTCTTAACCTTTGTTGGTGCAACCGGCCCTTAAGGATTCAAAGTGTTCTAAAATCTGTTCTAAATTTGATATGGGATTAACTCAGTACATCTAATTATATTTACAAATCAAAATTTATTTGTAAAATAAAACCCAGGACAAATAATACATGACAACTTCACCAATAAATTAGAATGTGTGAAGGTATACAGATGAAGCTACATGCAAATGAAAGTAAGGTATACAATAGGTAAGGGATATATGTAATAATGCATTTCAAAATGCATTTCCAAATGCATTATCCTCAAAATCATGTCATTTTAAAACGTGCAATGCTTTTTTGATTGAAACAGATTTGAAGAATACATTTGAAATGCATGATATTTCAATACGGGTTTAATCAGGCGTTCATAACGCGAAACGCGTGCTATACACAAGCACTCGCATTTCCCTTTCTATATTGGATCGTTGAGATTTTGGCGTGAAATGCACCGGAAATGGTCGAGCATATCACGAAACACGTGATGAAAGGTGGATGTGTTTTTTTCCATCTTATTTGAGGATGAAAAATGCCGGCCGTCAAGTGGATGATCGGATTCCCCTCGCGATTAGTGCGCCCTATTATTCAACTATCAATTCGGCCATAAAAGCGTGCAAAAGCGGAACGGGGGTAAACAGTATCGATCGAAAGGACCAATGGGGGCGCTAGCTGCTCGCACGTGCAAAATTATATATGGTGGGGAATTAGAGCTGATAGGGGGCACTGCTAATGTCCCCTAAATCGGAATATTGAAAAAAATGAGGCGTATAGGGAAAGCTGCTGCATTCCTTTCATTCCAGCTCCGGCTTTTGTGTCCCAACGGTGTAATTAACTTACGAACACCGGTGACGTCACCGGCGACTGCAACAGCTGCAACGACGCTCCTGTCCGTATACGCTATATGAACATGTATATACAGTAGAATCCTTGGAGGAAAAAACTTTAGATATAATATTGGATGCTTTGAAAAAATCTGCATGCTTTGTGAAATCTATGAGAATAGCAAATGATACCCTTGATATTGCATGTATGTAACTTACTTAACTTTTTTTTAATACCGAAGTTTCTCGATAAGCTTACGACTTCCTTGATGAACATAATGAATAGTAAAGACCTACCATATAGAAAGTTGATGTGGAAGTGATTTGAAATATTTTGAGGGTTTGGAATCAGGAAAGCTTGAAAATTAGCTTGAAATTCGAGTTCAACCTGAAAAAAATCTGATATCTTTATCAAGTTTATTGTTAGAAGTACTGTTTTTAAATACCGGAATAAGGTTTAGTTGTACTTTAAGTTTGGTACCTGATTCAAACAAATGCTCCCATATTTTTCAACGATTTTATTTTAAATTTCTGGCATATGTTCAAAACGATATTTTATATAGCTATAAAAAATTCTTCTTTTATTTATAACAGTAATCGAATTATATAATATTTTCATATTTTATATACTGATAGTCAATTCCTATGAAAAATTGTTTTACATTTTAAGCATATATTTTTTTATAGATCTATAGCTCATGTTAAATTTGTATGGCATTTGCATAGCTATATATATAGTTTATAAAATATATCCTTCAATGTGAGAAAATAAAGACTTAGAAGTCTGCATTTCAAATAACTTGTTATGCCTAGTCTACACGTAACGTTTTGTCGCCAGTCTTTCATGATAATGACGACAAAACAATCACTTACGACCTCTGATGATCTCTGAAACAGGAATGTAACGTTATGTTGTCAACATGTAGCAATTGTTTTGTCGTCACTTTGTCGTTATGATCATGCAAGACTGACGACAAAACGTTACGCGTAGACGCTCTTTGGAAAAATATAATGGTCTTATAAAGGGATAGGCCTTGAAATTCTTAAAATATAGGCTACTTATTTTTTCCAACAAATTTATTGGACACACTGACATTTATATCCAAGTTTATAATGAATTAACGCTAGTGATAAGCTGTTCTGTCGGATGTCCAAAGTTAATACTGACCAAATAAATATTTTCCAAATTAAATTATTTTGACAATTTCTAGAAAAAAATAATAATCATCATCATCATTTCATTTTTAAATCTTTCCCAATTCTCATAGTTACCGTTCTCAATGATAAAAGCTTATATTTTGGCCCTTATAGTACACTATAGCCTCGCATTGGAAAGTTCACAAGGTTCATCTTACTCCAAATTTATTTTGTTGCTATAGTGCATGCGTGGGTTTCGATCGCAAAAAGAGATCTCCATCAAATGCTGATCAGGGATCGTTAGAGGAATGATGGACGATGTAGACGTGCCCTTCGCGCATGCGTACAACGTTACCAAAAGAGAGAAACCCATAAGTATATACGTGCATGGCGTTCCCCATCAATTGCCTGGAATGCAAGTCGGTCGCCGGTTAACTTTGATCGATGATTCGTATTAAGCCCCTCGACTGAAGCTCGCAAGGGTTGCTCGGAAATCCAAAAAGTCTGTAAGCCGACTGATGAGTTTTGGAATGTCATCGATGAGAAAGATGGCCGCCATGCACTGCATGAAAGCCAAAAAAAGTAATTGATCCCATTCTAACTGGTGATGTGGCTCCTGAAACATACATGTATACTTGATGCACGAGTGTTTCAGACTTGACATGAAAATATCAACTGTTAATCATCAGCTGCTGATTTTCCCTGATGTTTAGGCGTCAGGTGTGGAGGTTTACGAGAATTGTTGTGTTGATAAGCTGGCAAATGGGAAATATTTAGCTTTTGCAATCATCAAACACTTGCAGTTTCACATGTGCTATATATTATTAGCGACGCAAAATGAAGCATGCATTTTCTCGATATGGCTTTCTGATTTTTGATATTTCAAACTGTTCGCATGTGAATTTCTTTTTATGATTGCTACTGAAATTGGATAGTTCGTTTTAAACGCTACAAAGCCTGAAATTATTTTAAGGTCAGTTTTATTTTCTCTTTTTGTGCCAATGGACCAAATGTAATTTTCACCTGTTGTGCATATATGGAACTATTTTATTGCATTCATTTAGCCCCAGGCCACACTAGGCTGGAAACGCGCGTTTGGCTAGCCTCAAACAAGGCTTCTAATTTATAATAAAATTCCCGCTGGGAGAAATTTTTGCACGTATTCCTATCTCACGTGCAAATAAAATTAAAATTCGATGCCCTGTTTGAGGCTAGCTAAACGCGCGTTTCCAGCCTAGTGTGGCCTATAGGGCTTAGACTATTGTGATACACTGTAAACTAAGAATACGCGTTTTCAGAAAAGAACAATACATTTTAACCTGTAATTTTGTTCTTAAAAGGGTTGCATACCAGAATAAGCCTTTTTTTCTAATTTTTTTAATTTAATTTTTTAAACTGTTAGGAACAAATGGGATGTACGAGGACCTAGCATAAATATTTTTTATTATTTGTTTAAATTGTTTGTTTATATGTATATTCCATTTCATGAAAATACGTCCGTAAAGTTTACCAGACCCTCTACAATTATAAACATTACAGACATATTTCCATGAAATTTAATATGCATATACATAAAACAAAAAAATTAAACAAATAATGAAATATTTATGCTAGGTCCTTGTACATTCCATTGTTCCTAAGAGTTTCCAAAATTAAATTAAAAAATAATTTAGAAAAAAGGCTTATTCTGGTATGCAACCTTCATAAAGAACAACAAATGCGACTTCGACAAAGAGCGAAAGTATTTGATATTAATAAAATGATTTTCATTAAGAAGTTAGAATAATCCCTATTTGATGAAACAAATCTAACAGATGGCGTTAATTGGTATTTCTTCATTTGTCACCAATTGATTCTATTTCACAAATGTCCCTGTATCTCCCATTGCGCTGAGAGCATAAATAGTCAAATCTGTAGATGGTTTGTCGTGGGAATTCCCCTTTAGAAGTTTTCCTTCCAAACTTTGTCATGTTGTCGTGAAACCATAAAGTCTTGTTTGGTTTGTTCCCCCTGTAGGGACTTATGTCAACACCAGGGGCGCCCCCTTTTCCTCCCTTTTCATCCGCGGTTCATCATTTCCGCGCTCGCCGAAGACCACCGAGGTTCGCTTCCGCTTCCAACCTTCGTCACCAAAGGCACTTCCGGTTAGCGTATTTGGATTCGACGCACGCGTATTCTGACCAGCGCTGCGTATATTTATATTTGCGAACCTCGTTTTTTTTTTTCGGGGATTTGCACATCGACCACCAGCATCCCAAACGACGGTATTGTCCGCATACAGAAGCGCAGCCTGAGGGGGGAAAGTAATGAAAATAGCCGGTGCACGATGACGTGTGGCTGTCACGCGACCACCCTCATTTCGACCATCGTCATATCACGGTTTAGCTTCTGAGCAAACATTTGGCTCATGCCGCTATCCCCTGCCTCTTTGCTTTTTTAGATGACAAGAGTCCATGTTGGGTACAGCTGCGCTGTGGGGTGACATGGGATGGGACAAACTGGAATGATTCGACTTTTAAGATGGTAGAAACTTTAGGCGATTTTCCTGTTTCATGAATAATATAAATATACACTGTACATACAAAATATATAATGAATATGTTACATTGAACATAAAATAAAACTGATTTTCACACTTGATTTCACTAAATTTAAGATGAAATCAGTTTGGCATATTTCGCATACGATGAAATCTAATCTTGTGTATTTGATGAAGTTTGATTTGCAGTGATCGTGCACGATTGCATTTGCGAAATTTTTAATCTTTCAAGGAGAATAATTTGTTCTGTTGATATCAGTTAATTTATTGAAAAATAGATTTTTCTGATAAGTAAACTATACGGAAGTGTTACTAACATTATTATATCCTGTGGAATAAACAGGAACCTGATTTTTGTAAAATTTGATAATAATGCATTTTTTTTTCTTCCTGAAATACCGATTTTTGAATTTGTTATCTGTATTCACGAATTGATCTTTAATTATACATTTTTCAATTGTAAAGCATTTCATAATTCTAAAAGCAAAAATACATTTTCAAAATGTTTGGATTGCTGGTATTCATTTTTAAAGCTTCTTATTTTTATTATATTTAAAATCTTTAGTTTAACTTGACATGAAGTTTGTCTGTTGTATCAACCTTTTTGAGGCCCATTTTGATCAACTTTCACACGTCCTAGAGAACTCAAATTTTGTGTACAGGTCAGTCTCATGGAATATTTTCATCTATCAAATTTTAGTAGAATTCTTTGACAATATTATTGCCAAGAAATTGCAATTTTGAATGTAAAAATGCATTAATCAATGTAGAACGGTTACACTACGGAGATCTCGTGACTAAGACTGCACGAGCGCTCCATATATAGTGTCGATGTGTAAATTAAAGGTTTTATATAAAAAGCGAAGTTTTTTTTACTACTTTTTGTTAACTAACTACCTTCAACAAGAGTAGCCTTCGAAGCTTTTATCCTTGAAGGATTTTTACAGAGTTTTTTTAAGCAAATAATTTCGAAATTCATGTATTTTATTTTGGGAAAATGTTTTGATCGATCAATGCTGGTTGTTTGTGGATTATTAAGAGGGGGAGGTTCCCTAAGCTAATAGCGCCACCAAGCGACAGTTTGTTGCTAAAGTTTCATGAGGACCTTATAAGCACGCATCAACCTACTTAAGAGGCACTTAAAAAGTAAGTAGGAACCGGCGTCAAATAGACAATCCGGGCGTCCAGTTCGCGAATGGAGTGTTTGAACACGGTTTTGGCTCACAGTGGTGCAAATTTCGATCACCAATTTGAGGGGCTCTTTGCACAAAGGCTTGCAGTTTTTATATATTTTATTTGAACGCACGTATACCGGTACGTGTGGTCCTTGTACGGGCTTTAAATAAGCCTAGAGGGAGCTGCAATCCTGAAGTGGTCCTCAGTCTCCAAATTTCAGGACGAGTTTTGATGGTCCCTCGTAAGCTGCTCGAGTTGCTCATTGCAAAAAAAAAAAAGGCTTTATGTGCCAAGTTAGCGATCGATATTTCTTGCGAAATAAACCAAATAAGGGTTTCAATATTCCTCGGGCGTAGATTTATAAGCGAAGGAAAATGGCGCTGCATGCATGGCGTTCATGGTGTCTAGCCCATGCTGGCTCATTCTCCAAAATTTCCTAATAAAATATAACGCGACGTCCACGTATTAAACCAGTAGGTGTATATGGTGGCAGCAGTCTTTATCTTTTATGTCTGAAAGGGGAAAATACTTTCCCCCAAAAAGTGGTGAAGTTCGGGGAGATACGTAATATACTAACTGCCATTGGTCCCGTTTTCAACGGTTTTATATGTCAGTGAGAGGATCTCCTTATCTCATATAAATTCAGTGTTTAATCTGGTGATTTGCATGAACTTTTCGTATTCCTTTTTGAATTGATGTTATAGCTATCGCCTATTGGGTAATAAAGTGAACTAAATTGATATTAGATGTTTTTATATGGATTTTGTTTTAAGAATTTCGCTTTTCCGATTATTATGAATATTTATAAAAACTTTAATCTTTTCCATCTTGAAATTATCTGTAGTCATTTACAGAAAATTGATTACAATAATTTGATTCAGTTATTGAGCTCCACCATGTTTTATCTGAACATACATTGATTCTGCTGGTTGCATGGCATATTTTATAACCCACTATTTTACACTGCACATAAAAACATTTTAAAAACTGCCATTTCTAAGAAATGTTGAATCTTCATAAATAACTAAGAAAAATGCATCTTTCGCATTTCTTTTATTTAATATACAACCACATGACGATGCCGTGCACATGACATTTGCTTGTTGCCTGATTAGGGTATTGAGTTGAATTGAATTTTAATATAAAAAGTGTTGAAATTCATGTAGCTGCATCTAGCCATCATATTTTGCCATCATAGCCATCATTTAGCCATCATAAATTAAGCTATTTTTATATGCAGTGAACTCCTTAAAAATTAAAAAAATGCTTAATATCCTACAGTTCTTGTATACTCTTACAACATAACACCTGTGTAAATTTCCCTTTAATTACATTTAGAAAATCCAATATTGTAATAACATTTCTAATAATAAAGCGTGCACCTGACGAAAGCTTAACTAAGCTAAATCTTTGTGCATTAGTTGTGCTCACGATGCGAAACTTACCCTATTTTAAGCCAAATTAGGCTAACTTTGTAGTGACGGACGCTAAGAAGAGCCAATTTCATGTTGTGTTGTGGCTGTATAAAGACACGTGTAAGACGTTTGAAATTAATGCTATTAGGTGATGAGTCATTGCAACATAGTTGTTGGCACTACAATACAGAATATAATAAGCTCGGCCAGCCCACTCAAGCCTCCGTCAACTAAGCAAAAACTAATCTTATCGTGACTAAGTTCTCACATCTTGAGAGTACCTACATGTATATAATATGACTAAAACCTGAGTTGTAATTATTAAGAATCTCTCCATTTTTTTCTAGATAAACATACTGTATATAGCCTACATGTACTTTGAAAACTGATGATAGTTACAAGCGATGTCATTCACCGGCTATTCAGCCAGATGTAGCCAAGTTGGTTACGATTTAGCCTTTCTGATACATGGTGTTGACAGTTCAGCCGGTGTAATGTGGTTATCCAAAATTTGTATTTTGCGGCTATGTAAATTTCCATAAGCATTCCCTTGAAGCGGCGCTGCTTTAAGCGCTCCTCGAAGCTTTATAGTTGAACGTAGTTTCACGGTGCCTGCATGACGCTCGTATTTCAGTATTATTAAATAGTTTTAAATCACGCATGACCTTTTAATGGTCGGACTCTCGGCATGAGCGGGATGTTTTCCCTCGTTAATGGCGCGAAAAATATTTCATTTGTTCAACATGAAACATGCATGCATGGCTGCATGGAGATCTGCTTTTTGGCCTACGAAAATTAACGTTTCTGCTCAGATTGTATAGGCCTATACATTATTAAGTTTTCGTTTTAGCTTTTTATCTTAGGGATAGGAAGATATAAGTCGCATATTTTCTGTGATTCCTGTGGTTTTAACCACAATTGCATCAAAGCACCAAAATAAGGCAAACACTGACATTGAATGCCATTTAAGTTTGAATATTTCTGAACTTCTTGGAATTGAATTTCTTTTGCATGTATTGGAATTTGAAAAGAAATTGCAGTTAGAATTGTGACATATAACACCTACGTTATATAGGTATTATAATTAGCAAAACTTAGTTTATGGTAAATTTTTGTGATTGTGGTGTATCATAAGAGGGATTGGCAGGTTTCCTTTAATCTTGACGACATTGCCAGCACTGTTTTTTTTGCCAATGCGCATGCGTGAGGATGACGTTAATGGGTTTGTGGTTGAGGGGAGATGACAATAGAGGGATTGAGCACGCCTCCTTTAATGCTCCCTTAATGCTAACCACATTGACAGCACTGTATGTTATTCCAATGCGTTCTCGTTAAGGTAAATCAGTTGACGGGGCATTAAGGGAGGCGTGCTCAATCCCTCTATTAAAGGAGGCGTGCTCAATCCCTCAATTGTCTTAAACCCTCGCAATACAAGTTTGTTTCAAAACGCATTATAAAAACACTGAGATAATATTTTGTTATTATTGTACACAAATTATATAGGCCTATAGGTAGTTCTAACACAATTCATGAATGGAAACAAATATTTCTTACCTCGTCTTCTGTTTTGTAACACGGCGGATTAGAATTTGGGTCAAACTGCATTTCAGATGGAATTGACTGCAAATAAAGAAGTAGAGGGTTGAATATGACAAATTTATCAAATTTCAATTAACGTGAATTTTTTCACAATATGAGTCTATATTTCCTAATAGTAATGTTCATAGAAAACGTTTTCTTTTGTTTGTTTTGCAAATTATAACACGTGAAAGAGAATTATTTAAGGATTTGCATTATTCATTTCATTTGTTTCAGTATTTGGCCAAATATTTACATTTTTTATTATTCCTACGCAAGACGAGTAAAATAATTAAACACTGCGTTCATAAAATGAATAATTAATTTGACGATCAATCAATGATGGCAAATTTAATTATATGCTCATACAATTACAATGTGTATGCTGTTTTAACGCCTGTCTGAAATATAAATCGGTTCTTTACCAAGACAGCAAAGAGATACAAATACAGTAAAACCTGCCAAAGGTGACCACCCGACAAAATTGCAATGTCGGTCACTGCATAACACTAAAACATACATGTATGCACAAAAACCAATTTATGAAAAGTGGTCACTATATATGCAGAGGCGTCACTTTACCAGGTTTTACTGTACAATGTACTTGGCAAATCTTTAGCTAAAATGGTTATGAAACGCAATGTGTTTTATATAGAAATAGCAGCTAAAAATTCGTCAGTTCCTTGTTAAATAGAATAAAAATGGAAACAAAGTTTCGTTAATGTTCTCGTGTACATAAGCCAACATGAATTTAAACTAATACAAATCGCAATTTATGCGCTTATAGATAGAGCAAAGTCTTCAGCTGGCATACGAATCCAATGAAATATTGATGGCATCAAACACAAAGACGTCAATTAAACCACGTTGAGAAGAAAATTGATTCAAATCGACTACATTTGTATTTCAAATTGGTCAGCCGCCAATACTGAGTCGTTTACATAAATTACAAATAAACGCTGTCGCATATATGCTAATTTCGTAATCTACATTAGTTTATTTTCATATTTTTATTCCATGAAAAGTTCCCAAAATGCATTTGGTCAGACTACATGTACTGGAAATACGCACATGTATATAAGCTGTATATATGCCACTAAAAATTTTACCATGATCAGCGATTTTTAAAGCACCATGAAAAATTGTTGTCCAATGGAAAGGGCGTGGTACATTACGTACATTATATACATGTATATCATCAAGGCATTGAACTTTAAAGCAGAAAACCGTTTAACATTAACTTTATTTAAAAATTCTTTATTAACAATTATTTTTATTAAAAACATTTAAATTTGAGGAAACCGTCATGATGTACATGCATTGGTCGTAAATAAAATAAAATAAAATATTTTTAACAATAATCGTTTGAGTTTCCTTGAAGACGAAAATAATATTGAACTTAATCTAGGACAGAAGTCGTTCATCTGATGAAGAGTTTGCACGCCGACTGCGTGTACATGTAGGCCTATGTTAAATCCTAGGGCTATATAATATCCCTCCTTACGGACACCCCTCTCTAGAGGACACCTCTCCTTACGGACAATTTTGGGATTCCCCTGCCAAAAGTATAGGGACACAATGTATTCTCACCCCCTTCACAACGGACACCCAACTAAGCGGACATTTGGGGTGTTTTTACATGGAGCGGTTTTTGATTTTCTCACAAGATTTGATTAATTTCTTATAATAATTACTATTATTTGTGCTCAACAAAATTATTCTATCTAATGCTCGTTACGGTTACCTATACAAGCATATTGTATTGAACAAAAAAGCAAATTAACCGTTTTGCATTCCTGTATGTATACAATAATGGGTGCTCACATTATGAAACTTATCCATGATTAGTTTTTGATTAATTGGAGGAGGCTTGAGTGGACAGTCTGCGCTTGTGATATTCTGTATTTTTACACCAATGATTATGTTGTAATGGCCGTGCTTCGTCTATTTGACTTAAATTTTTCATGTAATGATGGCTATAGGCAGACATGTTGTGTCCTTCAAACAGGAAATTGGCTCCTCTCAGCCTCCGTATCCATCAAATTAGCTGAATGTAGACAAAAAAGCGCTAAGATTAGTAACGTGAGCCCTCCTATAGTGTGTATAATGAAGTTTTTTATATATTATTTAATTTTTTTTTAATTTCTACCCTCCCTAAATGACACCCCTCTGTAACGGACAACTTTGTTGGTCCCGTGATTGTCCGTTACAGAGGGATTTCACTGTAATAAGCTTGGTTGTCTTGAATTCTAAAGTGTTTTTTTCGTAAAACTTATGCAGTGCTTTTAGGACTGTGTTAACATGGAATTTATTTTCGAAGATTCTAACATATCTTCTTGTCTGATCGATCACCACTTTATTTATAATATAGGGCCAGGAGAGGATCTGTGATGGGACTCCATTGCCGACTCCTACTGAGGAATCAGTTTTCGAACATTTGGGAATTTCATACAAGCTCCCAGAAGAGAGGAATCACTGAAGAATTGCTGTTTGTCTCTTCTAACGGTAAAAACATGCTGAAGCATGGATAAGAGGATAGTGAATAGCAAGGAAACAAACCTGCGATTAGTCGATGCACCCGCACATAGTGGAAGCAGATAGCACATAGAGGGCGGGTCCAAAGAGTAATCACAGGTATTCTTCTGTTCAATTCTCCATCCTCTTATCTATGCTTCAGCATGTTTTTACCCTTAGTAGCAGTTAGTGGAATGGCAAATGCTCCATTCTGCAGGACAGAATGGATGTATGTACCCATGACAAGTATAAACCATCTCTGCATGCTAATTCAGTGGGACCACCAAAGAATCAATGTAATATACCATCATTCAATTAACCCAATTATTACTGATGTTGCATTGAGAAATTATTTGCAAATAACTTATTTTTACCAGATTTGAAAAGCTGTTGATATGAAATATCAATGGGAAATCGATGTATTATTTACTTTTTAGCAATAAATTTCGTAATTTATTACTTGATTCAAGAATCAACAACTTGACTTGTCACCAGCGATAATCTGTTCCCCCACAAAACTATTGTTTTGCTTCAACTTTTAATGGCAATTAGGCCAACATGAAAATAACTAACTAACAGTAATTTACGGAAGAGCATTTCCACAAGATTTAAGTGGCATTGTAACATTTAATCCATAACTGTACAGAAAAACCGCGCTCACAAATGAAAGTAAAGATCTCAAGCACAGTATCGCTAGAAAGCATAGCGTTTAATTAACCATGCTCCTCTGTCGTTGTCTTCTTGAAGCCTGAAAATTGGAAGCTCTTTAAGGGATTCTTTTTGTCCTTCTGCAAAAAAATTAAACGCTGTTACCAAATGCGAGTCGCACAGACTAAAAATTGTAATAAGAAAAAAATTAACCTTCTGACGCCTTTGCCCTCTGGACAAATTTTTCGAATTATTGGAACCAGCCTGAACTTGTTTGTGGGGTCTTTTCCTTTTACCCAAACTGCTTCTCGTTAGTTTTTTCAAAGTGGGTGGTACTGAAAGCCAAATTATCCCATTTAAGAAAAACAAAATATTTTACTTAACAATTCAGAATCTAAAATTATTGGAGAGAAATTCTGGAACACCTGATGTTTGTGCAAAAAGAGAAGAGATATTCACCAATATATTCAGGAACATCCTTGAGGTGAGACTGGATTTTGATGGTGTGAAGAGCTTTGTCGTGACGCAAGATTTGGAAATCTCTCGGGTTATCATCAAAGTAGGTCTTAAACGATGAATTTGAAAATTAAAAGAATGAAAATTATCTCTCAACTTCTAAATTGTATAGGAGATGTACATTTTAATAAAATTTCTTCAGGTGTTTAGTTTTTATCTCACCTAATGACACGCTTGTAATGGAAATTTAGTGAAATTTGATTCTGGAAAATTGTCTTTAAGCTAATCCCGTTAATTTAATTTGTATTTATCGAAACTTGCACTTATTTCCAGAGATTTCCGAAGGACAAAATAATTGTTGAAAAAAAATCGACTATATTAACGTAATGAATGATTCTGGAGAATTTCAACTTGGCCTCCAATTATTACCTTTAACTTCTGTGAGGCGAGCAGCTCCTTTTTAATCTCTTTCAGCCTTGCTTCTCGGATTGCGATGGTTGTCACGCAGCGCATGGCATCATTAGCACGATACCTAAATGCCTCTATTTCCTCCATTCGAAACTGATAGGGTTTGAATATGGAAGGTCCTGTGTTGCACAGGCGATCGTGGAAAAAGGCCTCCACAGCTTCCATGAGAGGCATTTCCCGAATGCTCACGAATGACAATGCGGTTCCCTGGTTAGTCCCTCTGGCTGTCCTGCCGACTCTGTGGATGTAAGAGTCGACGTCAAGAGGGAAATCAAAATTAATGACGTTGGATACGGATCGGAAGTCAATGCCACGGGAAGCTCCAAACTCGTGGTCGTTTTTGCGTTTCCTATAAACAATACGCTTAGGTTAGACAGTTATTGCGGCTTCTTAGCATTTGGCATTGCAAGCATAAAGTAAATTGCTATTTAAAATGATGTTAAAGGCATCAGGGGAGAACGATTTACATGTATATAGTTCATACCATAAGAAAATGATTGAAATACATGTAGCAGTGATGGAGAATAATTTGAGGGATTAGTGCTCTTAAAATTTATTACTTAAAACTAATGTCTTACAGTTCACGTACAATTCATGTACATATCCTGTTTGCATAAACTAATGGAAAATAATGCTTCCTTACTTTCGACTGCCTCCAGCCTGCTGCGCAGATACATCCTTTGCCACAGATTCTTCGAGATTCCGTTCATCCGACGCAATGATGATGTCATACATCCCTGTGTTGAATTGCGATACGATGTGGCAGCGGGAATTGATCGGGAGTTCTGCGTTGAGAGCGCATGATGGAATGCCAAACTGCTCCAAGTATAGCTTGAGCCTGTGAATAACGGAAAAAAGGATTAAACATCTTATCGCATGCTGGCGTGTCAAACGGACCACATTTTCAACCACACGCAACAAAAATTGGCAAAGCACTATCGTCCCCTGATTGGATCTCCTCGATCATCTGATCGAATCCAACCAATCAGGGGACGGGAGTGCGTTGCAAATTTTGATTGTACAAGGTTAAAAATGTGGCCCAAGGAGCAGATAATCTGCAAAGTGATAACAAATTATACCTGTAGCAGCGGTCGACTTTGGATACAAAAATAATCGTCCTTCCACGAATCAGCCTCAATTTGAACAGTGTGTATAGAATCACAAACTTGTCGGCCTCCTCGCATCTGTGGAAAAAAACATAACATTTTTGCAACAGCGGACGTGTTGACTAGTTCCTGTAGTGTGAAATATTTACTTGATGTGATACTGTGTCAGCTGACTTGCATCAGGTAATTCTGGCTCTTCCAGCTTTAAGATGACTGGATTGCGCAGTACAAGCTTTTTCAGGGACTGGACATCATCCCCCAATGTCGCTGACATCAGGAAAGCCTGATAAATTGATGGAAGATGCCTGGAATTTTAAAAACAATTACAAATATTGCATGAGATTACTTACATAATATTCATCAAATTACTCAAAAACAACATTGTATTTTATGCAATGGTGAAATTATCTAGCAAAGGATACAATTTGAAAAGCTTAAAAGAAATAATTACAAACTTCTTTTTGATGATATATTTTTTGACAAACCACATTTTAAATATTTACTTGTAGAATCTTTGTAATGAGCTTAAAACTAAGTGGTAACGCAAGAAACCGCATTAACTAACTTTGGTACTTGCTTGTTAATTCACCGCCACCATAAGGATTTCATACGAGACGCCGGCCTGCGGCGCTGCCTAACCCACCCCTAACCCAAACTAAACTATCCAGTGCGAAATGTTTCGTACCGAATAGGTTAGGATAGGTTAATTTAGGTAAGGGGTGGTTTAGGCAGCGCCGCAGGCTAATCTGGTATGAAACGCCGAAACAGACTATATGCGTGGCGGTGAATAAAGCAACAAGAACCCTAACTTTATTTAAAGACTTAGAAGTTGAAATTTTGGGCCTTTAATTTGAATTAAAAATGTGTATGTGAATCAAATTAAAATTATCTTTGGATAAAAACAAAAAATAAAAATTGCAACTAACCCTAAAACAGCCTTGGTGTCGTTTTCAAATCCAAATGCAAACATTAAATCGGCTTCATCAATGACTAAAACCTCCAAGGTTTCCTTTACGTTCAAGTTTCCAGCACGCATGTGCTCTAAAATGCGGCCTGGTGTGCCAACCACGACGTCAGGTTTCTCCATCAACAGTGGCCTGGATATCAATAAAAGAAAGGGTCTTTATCAATTTGGGAAATCGATCACATTGTAATATTATGAAAAAATATATATATATATATATTGTTATGCACCAATTACAGAAATTTGGATAATTCATGATGAAATGCAGCATAATTTTGGATATTTAAATTTTAAGCATACTAATAGCACAATGTTTTGAAATTCCAACTGTTGCTTTCAGATGCTGGGTGATAAAACATTATAAGAAAATTAATCTCAATTGTAAGTTAAACTTGAGATAATCTCAAGTTTAACTTACAATTGACTTCTATGTTTCCCAAAGTTTACTTGGAATAATCTTTATTTCCTTTCTGTGCTTGTAGCGGGTAAATAAACTAACCTCTGTGCAGCAATGTCTCCTTGTCGGGCAACATTGATGCATCTGACTTCTCTTGAACAACTACTCGTTAATTCCTGCAATGAAAAAAAAAAGTTTCAGCGTTCTGAAAGCTCTGCATATACATTCACAGGCAAGGAAGAAGACTGACCAAAAAGTTTTTGTGGATTTGGGTGCAGAGTTCTTTGGATGGAGCCAACACCAGAACCTTCACATCCTGAAGCCCAGAGGTCTGATATGGAAGGGAAAAAAATGGGCATCATTGAGACTAATAAAAAAGTATGATTATAACGTACTGTAGTTAACGCACATTTTTGACCATCAAAACTTTCTGAACAATTGGGATGATGAAGGCGGCAGTCTTTCCAGAACCCGTTCGGGCTCTTGCCAAAATGTCTTTGCCATCCAAAGCCAGAGGAATCGCCCGCTCCTGGATCAACGTAGGCTGTGCCCAACCCAACTTTGATATTGCCTGCAAAAAAGTGAAGTATCATATTTGCATTACATGTACTGTATAGTTATAGTGTGTATTTGCCTCTCTTACAAATTACACCGATTATTGAACCCCTGGACCATTTCTACCTCGTTTCTTAGTCAGGGAAATCAAAATTCGGTTATATTTATTTGTTCGTGAACTCGATGAGCTAGAATTTGTAACCTTTGTAGCCTTAGGAAAGTTTGGCAAACGAAAATTCTGCTCCCCTACCCCAAATCGGCCATACATTGGTAAATGTTTGGATTATGGAACTCTCCATGAACTTTCTTATGAAATTGTGATATACATGGCACAAGTTCATTTGTTATTATAATAATAGTGGATTAATAATAGCCTAGCTGACACCATTTAACATTGCTACTTAAGTGAGAATCTTGAGTACGTTATTATATTTAAAATGATCTTGGGTAGAATCAGAGTGAACAAAAGGCTGTTGATTTATGTAAACAGTTTCATGAAACAACTGTTCTTTTATTAATAATTGTATAGTGTAGCTTTTCTTGTGAGACCATAGAATAATACATGTATAGGATATTAGCGTGCAGTTGTACAGATTAATCACTTCTCTCGATTTGTTTGTTTAAATTGCTCATAAAATTTCATTTTTATGGCTTTATATTTGATTTATAAAACTAGGTATAAACTTCCCACTTTGCCAGCAATGATGGACCGAGGTTGGATTTGCAGTTTTGTCCATTGATCAGTCACTAATATGGTTACCTTTTATTCAAAGAGATGTTATCGTTTTTGACCTCACCTTCAAAATTCGGTCGTCGAGGCCCATTTCCTGAAAACTTGCATTATTTTTGTCGACTTCAGTCATATTTTGGCAGGCTTCTTGTCCAACACGTGTTCGGAATGTCCTTCGTTTAGAAAATTCTCTAAAAAGCAAAGCGGCTCGACGGACTCGCTTAGGTCGGTCTAGATTTTAAACACGATTGATTAAATAGCGAAATAAGATATTGAGTTAAATAAAGCATAAGAAATTTACCCGAAACAATGCCTTGATATTGTAATTTTTACAAACTTGAAGACTGTCCAGACATGACCAAAACAGACCAAAAGACACGTTTATTTTTAGTTGGGCGAGCCGGCTCGAAAATATCGAGCCGAGTCGATCCTTAGGGAGGTTCGACTCTATTTTCTGCGGATCGAGC
>JAQGCC010002838.1:0-17031 GCA_034698905.1 Xestoiulus laeticollis
GTTGTAAAATATACAGCTAACTTGCATTTTAATTCATAAAGCTTGTCCTCGGTAGTACTGAAGTTCTTTCAGAACACGAGGTCGCTTTGGATGTCTTTTGCATAGTATAATTTCAACAAGTCTGAATTCAGGTGGCATCTCGCTAAACCCAAACTAATCCATCTTCCAAGTTTTGGGAACTCTGGCCACTGATGTGAAATTGTCACATTAGTTCTGCCCCTTTGCAGTGCGTATGGCCGTCGCTTTTGCAGTAGCTGGAATCTGATATCTGTGTGTTTGTTGTCCTTTGTTTTGCTTGGTGATGTTTACCAGCGCCCGCCTATCATTGTATAGGCAAACGACGAGCAGCCAATCATCCTTGTCCCGTTTGCGGTAAAACATATGTCAACGAAGGTTCCCTCCGCAAGCACATTGCCAGCCATCCAGAGACCACCAGTGTGGCATCTCCGTTGCGCATGTGGCCATGTAGTGTCTGCCAGAGCGTTTTCACCCAGGAATCGGGTAAGTCCTCAAATCTGCAAACTGGACTGTTCGTTTTCAATTTCAGAATCCTCGAGGAGCATGCGGTGGTAGATAAATTCTTTGCTTTTGTGATTCTGAAAGGTAGGTATTGTAGGCGATTTTATGGAGGTGGCAATGGGTTCGGTAAATTGCAATTTAAAATTAAGAGTGCATGAAATGTATCGAAATTGGTTGGTTTAGTGCAGTATGGTGTACAGTGATGATCTCGGTCGAATGCTAAACTCGGATGTTGCCACCGGTTTTTGCACCGTAGTTAATTCCGCTGAGACGGTGTTTATGGGTTGTCCGAAATACGTTTCTGGAAGGATCGAATGCATGCTTTATGGATGTTTTTGGAACCGAGATACGCACTGGGCTCTACGGGGCTGGACCGGGCATGTTCCATCTGCTTTTTTTGCAAAACAGGATTGTAAGACGAGCAGGACATGAGAAGTGAAAGTTGCTATACTGTATTGGCACTTGTAACATCTTATTTTATTTGTAGGCTTGCTGACTCACATGGAACATATGCGCATGGACCCAAAGCACCAGTTCGCCGCGCAGTATGTTTTGAGCCGTGCCGCTGCCGAGCGCCGAGAAAGAGAAACCATGCTGTCAGCACCCCCTGGATCACGGGAGAGTATGTTGTCAGGGCCCCCGGGATCTCGGGAGAGTATGCTGTCAGGGCCTCCTGGCTCTCGCGAAAGCATGCTGTCTGCGCCTCCTGGATCACGGGAAAGCATGATGTCTGGGCCGCCAGGATCCCGGCCGCCTCCCCAACTGGGAGGCAATCCACTCGGCCATCAACAGCAGAATCAAGGCAATGACAGATCTGGTGGCCAAGGAATGATGATGTCACCAGGTGGCGGTCATACTCAACCTAACAATTAATTAAAACAAAATTGTTTCAGATAACGTCCATTTTTATGTGACGTCATCTCATTATTTCTTAGCTGTGATATCAATTTGGAAAAGAAGAATCAGCATTCGTCACCATCTGCGGTGCGCTATGGTAGGCCTGTCTCGTGCTTTACTAATGTTGGCCACTTAATTCTTATATGACCTTTCACCATCACCCATATTCCCACCAGCCTTCCACCCACGCCAATATGTAATGTATATCGTAAGTCCCCCCTTTTCTTAGTGTACTGTTGTAAGGGGCTCTAGGTTTTGTTTTCTTATCCATTGCAGTAATATCCTTAAAATAGTTTGTTAGCCAAATTTACAATAACAATTAGCTCTGATTATAACCCCCCACTTGCGTTTCATATTTTTGAGGTGGTGTCCATTCGTGCTCCATTTGTTCACTGTGCAGAGGCATCTTGTGTAACAGGTCGTTCCCTTTGCAGCGCCCATTTTGACAGTTCCTGGAGAAGTCAGTTTGTGGCAGTGATTTGTTGCGTGGGATATGGTACCCCTCTCGTTATAGTCATTAATCGTTTTTAATGTGATTCAATTCGGAGGGTTTTTGCCTGTCTTCGTAACTCGCTGCTGCCCATCTGAAAGGGGCGCTTACTGCATTGCAGGATCTGATTGCTGGTGTACGTGTCAAAACTGTTGCACAATCTTATGTTTTTTAACTCTTGGACCACCCCCATTATTTAACCGATGTTCATTGAATTTTATATTATAACAAATACATTATGTTCTTGTCCAACACACCAGTTACTGGATGTTGCAGTTAACCTAACTTTATGATTGTTCTACATTCACTCTTTTCAGAGTTTTTGAGTGACATTACTTGTACCATAATCCGATTTTTGTCCACCGAATATTCAATAGAATGCTCTGGTGTTTTTACACTGCCCTCACAATAATTTGTACAGCACGGGAACAAAATTAGCTGAACGTTTGAGGGGAAGGGGGGGGTCTTAAATGTGATTTTGTTGTTCCAAACTAATGACAGTCAACAATGACCAGTTTTAAGAAAATTAAATTGTTGTCCCAATGGTTATGGAATTGGTACCTTGATTGGTAACTGTCATGGCCATTAAAGTTTTAATCTCCACATTTTAGCCTTAATAGTTTTGACAGATTACAGATTTAGCTACATGTAAGGACCAATTTAACATGTGTTCTAAACATAGTGGTCACAAAACCATTGGGTTCAATTCTTAGTGTTTCAATGGCATGTCTTGACTGGCTGTTTTGCAGCCTTTATTCACATTTAATATCACAAACGCATTTATATCATTTTAATTAACCATAAAAACTATAATTCCTTTGTCTCAAATGACTAAAAGATTCTTTAAGATTCAAAGATTCAAGAGAAGCTTTGATGTCTATTTTACAATAAATATCTACATTCAAAAATGTGCTGATCAACAGTTCTAGAATCTGAATTAGTAAAATTAGTGTTGTTGAGTCAAAATCATACATTTGTTTAATTTTGTTATCAAGTTAACATTAATATACTTAATCTGTATGGCCAATCAAGACAATGTCAGAAAAAGTCTGAAATTCATCACCTGTCCAGACTTGATTTTTTAAATACTGCTAAACGTTCACCTAGTTATTTTCCCATCCCAGCCATGCTCATTTATACACACTTTTCCTTGTGGTTTCACAAACCTTTATTCACAAAATATTATTCAATGATTCAATTATTCTCCTATCCATCCCCACGTTCTGAAAGCTAACTTGGTAAAGTTTGGTGGCCTTCATTGGTGAAGCGGAGCTATATGTTATAAATATATACATATATATTATACATATTATATTTTTGTTTGTGTGGTCGTTCGTTTATGCGACGTCTCTTCGTGTGCCACGCTTACTTTTTTTTTTAATTTCAACTTTGAACCCATATTAGGGATGTAATAATATTAAGCCGTACCATGAGATCTGTGCAGTGTACCCTGTTTGGTGTCTGTCTTGTTCTCTATATGTGGTTTTATGTCCTTTTTATTTTTTCGTTGTTGTCACGTTTTACTTTTTTTACGTTTATGATGGGATGATGACAACCTGAACACATTGACGAGAAGCTGACTATGTGTAATCAACTTAGGAGAAATTTACAAGTAGTGACCTTCGTGTTTTTCTTTAGTCATTATTTCGAGCAAGCGGTATTAACTTTTCTTTTTGTGATGTTTTTGGTATACGACAAAAAAAAAATCACCATGCGTGTGCTCGGTGCAATGTGGCGATTAATATGGACGATTGGTTATCGGGCGGAGATTCTGTTTAGTTCCTGTTTTACTAAGTTATTTTTGTATGGACTTTGTGAGATATTTTTTTTTTCCATTCCCACCTTCTTTCTACATTTTTGCAATGGTTTAAAAAATTCTTCCACTTTCTGCTTTCTTGAATTTCCATTGCCTTCGTGAAGTCAATTAGCACCTTTTTTTCAAATTCATCGGTGAAATTTCTGAATTTCATTGCTTCCTCCATCACATAAATTCCTCCAAAACTTTCTGTTATAAGATGACAGTGATATTTTAGATATATTAATTAGGGTCGTTAGTTGGTTCAAAGACTCATCTTTAATTTCTGGCATGTGGTCTCTTCATAAGTGATCCCCCAAGTAACCGGAAGTCGTTGGAACAACGGCAATGTTATTACAATTATCACAAAATTAACTTAAGTTATTGCTGACTTTGATTAAAAAACCATTGGTGGTCTTTGGTTAATACCGGCTTACGACTTTTTTTTATAAAAATATATATACATGTATATATTTAATATTAATTAACACATCCGTCGGTGTAGATACATGTTTGCTCAAAAGAGTGCCACAGTTACTCCATTTAGAGTTTCATGTGAATTTAAAAACTTACAAATTTTAAATGACATTTTCAATTCACGAAACGATATTATATTACCCTTCTCGTCATTTAAAATCCATGGAAATTTATGGAAATGATTGAAACTTTTTTTAGATTAGTGTCATCATTCTTCATAAGCATTTTCTATTTTGTGTCTTAGCTATTTTTGTGGGTTCTGTGCTGCTGCTTTTTTTTATTACTCTTCATTTTATGTTGGTTAGGTTCATGTTGTCGTTACATATGTTTCACCCATTAATTTACAGCACTTATTAGGCATGGAAGCGACTTTGAATGATTAATTGTGTAAAATATATCTTCTTACAGCCAAATCATTTTAAATTCACAACTTAGGCTTAGCTAAACAATTTGATACAAATGAGACCCTTCAATTCTGTTTGATGCTTTTAGTATGAAATGAGCAAAGGTTCTCAGACTTTTAATATTAAAAAATCCCAATGAAAGAAAACTATATTTTAAAAAAAAAAGAAATGCATCAAAATTTGCCAAAGAGTTCCATGACTTTTACTTAACATGTAGTGGTCATTTAATGTAGATGATGAAATTCATCAATGGATAATTCATTGTTCCTATTTTTAATTTAGTGAATTATCCAATTTCCTCATTCAAATGTCGCCCAAATAACTCTGTAATAAACGTTTGAAACAAATTCATCCTTTTTATAAAAAAGGTGAATCAAATGAGGTGTAATATAGAAATTCTTAATTTGGGCTTCCGCATTTTTGTCTTTGGGCATAAACTTTTGAAATTTCTTGAAAGTAAACAATTAAGTCGCCCTTTCTGGATTTTCGAAAATGTAGCATTTTCTATTGTTCACTTTCTTTAACTTTCTCACGTTGAACAAGAATTTCCTGGAAAAATACTCGTGGAAATGTGCTACTTTTTTCAAATTTTCAATTGTTCATTTATTTAAACATTTTTGTTTTTGAACAAAATTTTTGAATAAATGCATGAGCTCGCATGATACTGGAATGATGTGATTAAAACAGCATATGATGATTGAGTACTGTAACATACATGTTTGTGTAGTTCTACCATTGTGTTTTATGTCTGTGCGTTTGTGTGCGTAGAATCCTCCACCGTGTTTTTAAGGGAGAGGATCGTTGACCAAAGACTTAGCTTAGGATCTAGCTAACGAACTTGGGGGACCCTTATATATGACAAACGTTATGCAATTTCCACGTGTGATCGCCATATTTTTTCTTACTGTGTAATCTTTCCCGACCCTCGTCATTATATCTAAAGCGTATACCGAGCACTGCTAAACACGAAGCCAAAAAACAATTTTAAGTTCTAATTATTTACAACTTGAGACCTAGAACTTTTTTAATTTTTCGAAAAAAATCTTTTGATATCTTAAGGCCGACTGACTTTCCTATTGTGATTGTCGCTATTTTGTGCAATTAATAACCGATTTCTATTAATTGGAAAATTGGCCTAACACGTGCCAGAGATAGAAAGTAATCACAGTGATATTCAGCTAACAGGCGCTATTTTATTATGTGTCATTTATTTTTATTTAATATTTTTCTGTCGCAAAATCGTCAGCTACATGTATTTCGACTCATTTTAACAATTGCTAAGAAACACTTAATTTCCTTCTTCAGCTATTAATATAAATGTTTGCTATATACTCCAGCTCCATGGAACTCTTGAGGAAGTTATGTTGCACATTGAAGTGGATATTGGTATTTTGTGAACACCAAAGACATGTTGAACACTTAATTGAGAGTGAGATTATTATTTTTTTTTTTTCGATGAGAGTATATGCAAATGTTTAAATCATTTTAATGAAAATGGGGGGAAATTTGCCAGCTTTCTTGAAAAGGCTCTCATTTTAGTGTTTTCAAGTGCTTACAAATACTGTACAGAATGATTTATCCACATTTCTAGACACCTATTGTGACAATTTGGTCAACTTCCTTTTATTTGCACCATGTAGTTCCTATGGCGTTCCGGTTGGTGAATAGCCTGGGGAAATTCCCCTTGTGAATGGCACCCGTGCTTCGTGCACCAAAAAAAAAAGTGCCATTGCTGTAATTCCGATGAAAACACAATGTTTTGAGTCCATGATTTTGCACATATTGGTCTGACATGATGTCGACCATGTCTTGCTTTAACTGATATTGCTAGTTTCCCTCTCTGTCAGTGACATCCCCGTGATTTTTCTCGTATACGTTTTAAATTTTAATTTGTCCTACTATTGTAAGATAATTGCTGATAGTCACCGATGATTTATTTGAATCGGTAATTGCTAAGCCCGAATGTGATTTTTTTTAGATTTTTGCAGCTATTAAGCTATGCGCTTTGAAGTAAAGTTAGAGGGCGCGCCATCCATCAATGGCTTCCAAAATATAATGTACAGTAAACTAGATATAGAGGCCCTTATGTCATTTTATGTGTGCGTGTGTTTTTTCGGTACATGTACTAAGGTATAGTTTTAGGAAACGTATTTGCCCGCAATTTCCTTGCTTAATTCGTGATGTTTATTTTCTCTCTCGTCATAACACTTTCACGTCCACCAAATTTCAAAGACAGTTTTGCAGAAAGTTAATAACGTTTCGTGTGTCAGAGTTATCTCTTGTTGTTTTATATTTTTTGAATTCCCTAAACCAATCAAAATTTTTTTTAATATTTTTATTTCATTTTTGGCCATGGAATTTGCGTTAATCAGAACGTCATTAATAATACTCAAATGCTTGTTGCATAGGGAAGTAGTCACAATATAGTTGTGATGTATTACAATGCCTTAACACAAGGATGACGCAAAAGTCTCAGAAATGCATTTCGAGTTAGACAAATTGCAGCCCCAAATGTGGTGAAATAAACTCTTAAGGTCTTTACAACAAGCTCGAAAAACTACAGCTCTGAAACGAGACGTTTTGATTAGATTAATTAGTTGGATGAATGATTGCTCAGATTAGTTTAATCAATTCTGATGGTGTAATGTCCAGTCTGTTTTCACCACCTGAAATTTGGTAATCCCATATTTGAACGCTTTTACAAGCCAGATTGCCAACTTCACTTCTAGACAATTTCATTAATACCACAAATATAGTAAGACCCAATTTTTAACCTTTTTCATCAGGATTTTTTTATATACAAAATTTGTTTTGTAAAAAAAAAATTCTGTTACAACAATAACCATAAGAATATTATTTATAATTAAGACCTTAATCTTAATTTAACGTACTGAGATCAATGATAATACTTTTACCACAAAGTCACAATCATACCGACAAATGTTCTTCATGGCTTACAAAAAAAATTTCCATGGATATCTAAGACTTAATTTTTTGTCACAAATTTCTAAAATAATAAGATTATAAGAGTAAAGATTTTTGTTCATGCAGTGATTTAGATTTTCCGTCCCACTGAATTCCGAGAAAAAAATATTTAGTTGTAGATATTTTATGACTCTTTAATTTACAAATATTTGTCGCAATGCAATAAGCATTCATTGGGCAGAAAATGTGAGTGTTCCTCTGCCTATGAGCTGCCTAATTTTCACATTCATACTGGTTTCCGCTATAATATTAATTTCATGTTTTTGTGATTGTGTATTGGGGTCTCATTCCACGTCATTAGCTTTTTAGTAATTAATTTGTTGTGAATATAGTGGGCGAATGCACTAATTAACCTTCATTATCATCAGTTCTTCTTTTTCAAATTTCTTTTATTTCCTAAATCGTTTTTCACTACAGTCCACATTTATTACATCTAATTTTTAGTTTTATTTTCATTTAGAATATAAGTTTTTAACAGACAGTCTTATCATATTGTATACGCACGAACGTAAATGTGAAACTGTTCATTAATCAATTTAGTTAGAAGCCTATCGATATTCTTAACTTGCATAAGTTTCTCTTTTTTTTAAGAATCTCATTTTATCTTCTTTTATTTTTTTTTTGTTTGCCCGGTGATCTCTTTTAAATTTATAATATTCGTTGCACAGAAGATGGTTATTTATAAGTATTTTATTTACACTTTTAGACTTTGCCAAAACAACTATTAATTGGGAAAGAGTTGGTGCTTTCGCAGAATGTATAAAAATTTTAATACCTACGATTACGAATGTCCAGGAAAAAAATTTGGGCATTTTTATCTAAAAAACATTAGTTTGAAACCGAAATTTGTAAAAAAAAAATCTGGTTCACATTACACTTTTATAATAGCAACCTACGGTAGTTATTACTTGTACAAAGTGAGTAAAAAAACCAATAACTCTGGCGAGGTCAAGAAATTTTTTTTGTACTGTTACACGTGGAGAGCAATCAATTAATTTTAATTTCCATTAGCTAACTTACATTATATTGCATTGCTTTGTGAAATAGACACAAATTTTGAAAGATTCTCATTGAGGAATTTGAAATAATACTTGATCCAACTGCATGCATTACTGTATGTTTGCAATGATGCATGCAGCTTGAGTTTAGGATGTTGTCGTAATCACTTATCCAATTATAATTATATCTGTACGTGCATTTAGCAGTTTCATATTTAAAAAAACCTACGAAATAACACATGAAAAAATGTTATAGGTCTGTACGGTAGTGAGTAAAGCCTTAAAAAATATGTCCAAGTCAAGAATCTGACCAGCTAAATGCGTAAATGCTGTTTTTTACCGTTTGTGGAGTTTCTCGTCAGACTCTAGACCACTAAAAAAGTTGATCCCATCCATTATTGTGTATTTTACTTTCACGATTGCATTCACTAATAGACTATGTTGTTAAAACTAAGTAAGCCATATTTCAATAGTAATTGTTTTTTTGGAAGGTTTTGGGTTCAGTAGCGTACATGTCCATGTTTTCTGCTTTTTGATTTTACAAAGACTTGACCATCGGTCAACGATGCATTGTTGTATTCATTTTGTAGCTATTTTGCCATAGTGAAATAAGTATCAATTTCCATTTCTGTAAGCGTACCTTCTAACTAAAATTTTCAAAGGAAGCTTTTTTTTATATAAATCTGCTTCTACAGATTTTCAAATTACACAATTGTGCCAGTGATGAGCATTGGATTGAGTTGAATGGCCAGTGCAGTGAACGAGATTTTTCAGTGGCCATTAGAACTAGACCAACATTCACCGAAATTTAATTTCTTAGTTAGGAAATTGAATATTCGATCGGTAAATTTCTTGCATTAGGATAATTCCTTTGCGGATTTCCGTGAACTTACGAAACATCTTAGATGACTAGCGAAGCGATGAAAGCCAATGATCTCTAGTTTTGTCTGCGGCCATTTTTTAAATATTATAATCCATTTGTAATCGTTTGGTTTTATATATGTCACGATATTTATTTCTAGGGCATAACTTTCATCATTACATCTTCTTTAAGTTTTTAGTTTTGCTTTTTTTTCCGTTACTATCAAATCTCATTAGGCAGCAAATTTACTTCTTTTTGTGATTTTTTTTTACCGCGCATCTATCTTTTGATAATTTTTCGCTCATTAATTCAAGTCCTTGTTATTTTAAAATGAACGAATGAAATTTGTTGCCATATTTTAATTTACAATTATGATTTTAATAGTTTATGCTTTTGATTTGCGATTTTCTCGAAATGTCGTTTCAGAAATTGCAAGCAATTTTTTTCGTATTAACGACGTTAGTTCCTTGATTTAATATTGTTTTACTTTTTAGCATCAACGCAATTTGTACGTTGCTTTCCGGTGAATTTGTATTTAAACGAGAAAAGTAATTATTATCACTTTTCCTGCCAACTGTATTTGTTAGCATTATTACAAGTGCTTGTATTGATTGGTAAAGGTATCCTCCTCCCTATTATTCCAATTATGATTATTATTACTGTCCTGGTGTGTTTGTAAACTCAAACCTTCTAGAAAATAATAAATGCAATGGGAAACATTGCCATTTTGTAACCTGAAAATGCTATGTCTATGCCAATTACTGTATTAATTTATGTTACGTAAGACAATTCATTATCCAAACCAAATTTTTATTTCACAATGTTCTTAATTACATTTCTATTTACAATTAGCAATGCTTACACTTTTTATTAATCTAATAGCTAAATTTATTAAGCAGGAAGCCTAGCTGCTGACGTTCTTCTCAATGAATGTTTGATTTTCTGGAATGCAATATTCAAAAATTTTAAGTAATCCCACCAAGCCGTGGTGGGTGGCAGCGTTGACCAAACTCCATTGCGATCTTTAACCGCCTTGTTTTCCAGTTGTAGAAGACGATGATAAAGATCCTTGTAAAGTTTATTCTTCAGTAATTCTTTCTGAATAGGAGCCACTTGACCGAGTCCAAGTTGAACAATTTGAGTGTTTAAACATCGTTTTTTCAGCCAGCCCTATAACCAAAAAATGTTAACGTAAGAATATTGCTTTTGCTGAAGGTAAACAACCTTACTTTATGCAATGCTAGTGATTTACTTCATTTTGCGTTACTATGCATTCCACTTCGTTATTAGGGGTCACGGCTAACAAGGTGAATCCGATTTGCTGATTTCGAGCTGCAATATCCAGCCATTGGTAACCCAACGCTCCCATTCGCACACCGCTTAATGCTACCGGCAACAAGTCGCCTATGCCAAGAAAAACAATTTTAAAAAAGATGTTGGATTTAGTCCAAAATTGCACTCACGCAAACGAGTACCTGGTTTGCTTTGCCGTATTTGGATGATCGGTATGTGCTCGACCAGCAGTATTTTTGTTTCCGGATCCACACGCCGGATAATGCCTTGTAAGTTCGCATTCTTTCTGATGTAACTTTTCGGAATATCTTTTGCACGGCGGAATCTACCAAACTAGAAACGAAATTATTTTGACATAAAAACAGCCGCTGAATCGGAAAACTGACAATAATTATTAAATATAATAAAACTAATTATAAGAAAACAATATAGGCCCTACATTAATTTTACCAGGGTACAGATACCAAAAGAACTTTACAGGTAATTACACAGCGACAAAAGGTCAATTATTAGCAAAATATTATTGAATCTCTTGGGGCACCCTGCAATTGGCCGGACTCTTGCTATACAGATCCTTACCACTCTCAAACTGCGTATTATAACCATAGATCCCACAATGCCAATGCCGTATATTCCATACTAAAAATCAACAAACCAAACAGTTATTAGTATAATTTATAACACTATGCAAATTTAAAATCACCCCACGAATTACATAAGGTTCGATTCTTACTCGTATCTCTTTTAAGTGACTGTCTATGTAGTCGACTCCTTTTGCGACAAAATTATCCAGCTCAACAAGCTCCTGAGGTCGAGTAATTGCCATTTCCTGATCTCTCGACATTTCCTAAATAATTATTATATATTTTTTATTAATGATACACAACTTTTCCTATCTGGCAGACGACTACGCAATACACACTATCAGCACAGTATGCTATCAGCTATATGAGAAATTGTACGGAGCCTCACAGGGGTTTAAAAACTACGACGTGTGACATTCTGTAAGCCGACGCCGGTGAATATTAAGCCGACACATGTGCATGCAGCTTAAGCTCATAGGAATATATATATTGGATCACATTGCATCGGGCCACACTGCAAATTGCACAGTTGCACGATTTGTTGAAATCATGGCTGCGGGTCCAATTTCAGAAAGAAATCAAGGTAATTTATCTTTAAAATTATTTAGCGTTTAATTCAGAAGCTTATTTTATTATTCTGTGAATCGTGTGAGCCTATTTCTTAGACAAAGGCATTGCTTTTCAATCACTTATAAACAATAAGCCTGTTATTTTTTCCCGGCATAGATGCCACCATTTATGTTGGCGGACTGGATGAAAAAGTTTCTGAAGCGCTTTTGTGGGAATTATTTGTTCAAGCTGGTCCTGTAGGTGAGTATCTACTATAAATGTTAGCAGTAATGATTATTGGTATCTATTGTTGCTTAAAAATTGGCCAATTCTAATGACGTTTTATTTAATGAATATTCCAATGTCGTAGTAAATGTCCATATGCCAAAAGACAGAGTCACCCAAATGCATCAGGGATATGGTTTTGTAGAATTTATGGGTGAAGAAGATGCTGATTATGCCATTAAGATTATGAACATGATTAAGTTGTATGGAAAGCCAATAAGAGTTAACAAGGTATGTTACCTGTATCTTGAAAATTTTAAATCTTGTGAGAACAAAACATTGTAATGAACTAAGGATGTTTTATATTATTCTAACTATATAATTACATTTTTAGGCATCAGCTCATCAAAAGAACCTAGATGTTGGAGCTAATATTTTCATTGGAAATCTTGATCCTGAGGTGGATGAAAAACTACTTTACGACACATTCAGTGCGTTTGGTGTCATTTTGCAAACCCCAAAGGTAAAATCTTTCATAGTGTGTTAGTTGTAATTTTGGAACCATCTCCATGGAAAATTATCTTGATTGGCAGCCACAAAAAACCTTGTTCTCAACATCTGGAGCCCCAACACAAGCAATGTGTGCCCAAACAGTAGAAATCATTCATATGGCCCTTATGTTGTTTATTTCAGATTATGAGGGATCCAGAAACTGGAAATTCCAAAGGCTACGCATTCATAAACTTTGCTAGTTTTGAGGCATCTGATGCAGCCATAGAAGCTATGAATGGGCAATACCTCTGCAATAGACCAATCACGATTTCTTATGCTTTTAAGAAAGATGCCAAAGGAGAAAGGCATGGTTCAGCTGCTGGTATGCTCCTATCTTTATATCTTCACTTAAGATATTTTGTAAGCGCTTTAAATTATTGTATTACTTTTTTGTTTATTCCAGAACGACTTTTGGCTGCTCAGAATCCGTTATCTCAGGCAGACAGACCTCATCAATTGTTTGCAGATGCTCCTCCACCTCCTCAATCAATGATGCCCCCAATGCCACCTCCACCCCCAATGGGAATGGCTTTTCACGGGCATCATCATCATCCACATCACATGATGCCACCCCATGCTGGAATGGGAATGCCTCCACCCCCTGTACCACCTCCAGGAGGGGGGTACCCTCATGCGGCTCCATACATGGGTCATCCTGGGGCAATGCATCATCAGCAAATGGCGCCATTACCTCCTCAAGGTAATTCAATATATTTTCAACCAAAAGTTATTATAATTGTGGTGGGATTTAAAAAATAATGTTTCATTCCCATCTATAGTTTAAAATTATTGTTAAGTTGTATTGATGATTATTTTTCGTGCAGCAATGGGCGTAGTCCCACCTCCTCCGTTACCTCCTATGCCACCAGGTCCACCGAGTGCTGGTCGGCCACCACCTCCGCCGCCCATGCCTCCAACTGGTGCTCCACCTCCTTTACCACCAGCAACAGTTGCAAATTCCATGGCAGGAATGCAAGCAGGTAAGAAAAATGACTATGCAATATATGGGTTCATATAGAATTAAACAAGTATTAACTAGTTTTGGTGGCTTTTTTAATAGGAATCCCACCTGGATTAAGGCCACCTCCAGGACCACCGACCATGATGCCTAGACCACCTTCATTCAGTAATGTCACTTGAATTTAAATGCCAGTTAACTGTAACTAGTTTTGTATTAATTGTATTTTTTATTTTTTTGCAGTTAGGCCACCATTTCCACCTCAAGGACCTCCACCTCTTCCAAGGGGCATGCCACCTCCTCCACCACCACCTACTGGAACGTGGGTGGTTCCGGCGCCTCCGACACCACCCTTCTGATAAGTGTTTTTTTTGAAAATAAATCTGTGGAGGTCAGGTAAGTGGAATTGAGGCGATGTTTCTAATTGATTTTGAGCAAGTCGTCAGGTTAAAAATCCACTACTTGATTTATATACTCCACAGATCATTTAATAAGTCGATTCTTCATTATTATAATTTTTTATTAGTAATAAATTCGTTGTCATTTTTCTTTAAAACTTGAAAAATTCATTTGGGAATAATTTTGCCGCTCCCAGTATTTGTTTTATCATTGGAAAAATAGTTGAAAAGTAGCGTGATTTTACGAAAGTTTATTAATGCAAATACGGTAGCATTTCAGATCAACAGATAAGTTCATCGGTCTTCGCAATGAGCTTTTATGCCTTGAATGGGAAAACGTCATTCATCATGTCTATCCTGAAATGAGCAATCGTAAATGCAGGTAATATCGCAAGAGATTAGAATGATTAGAAAGCTTCCATTTTGAAACTTAGTTGGAATGTGTACAACAACATTATTTAACTTTGTGACAGACATTATCATCGCACTGGACGTCTGGCAGATTTTCTGATACTGCATCTAAAGTAGAAGTAATTTCAAGCTTATCCAAGACTATTTGGAGAGCAACGTGTTCGGCCGGATGTTCCTGTCTGTAATTCAGCAAGCACTCTTCGCCGCCTGCGCTGATCACGAGCGTTCCTCCATTCTGCATGCCATCACCTCGGAAGTTGCCACTTATCTTAGCATCACGAGCCTATCAAGGATAGTTAAACAGGTACAGTCATTCTTTCAAGTTACCTTTACCTTTGTTCGTAAAATAGATGCGTGTCAATGACAGGACTGTTATTTAGATGCCCTAAACGGCTTACTCTGCAGTTTTACCTGTTTAATTCCTTTCCGTCCTGTATGGTTTAAAATGTAGCTCCAAATGTTCACAAGGTTAAACCTTTGAAAGCGTGAAAAATAGAAATTTTAAGGTTGTAGGAGGTTTAATTGTTTGTCGTTGAAGATTGAGTAATTACCGTTTATATCCCAGCTTTTTATAAATTTGTTGTCCCTCGTCCAAAAATAGCTCTGCAAAGATTGATTTATATCAGTTATTAGCCATGAATATGGTATAGTTTTATGGGCACAGATTTTTGTCTTCAATGACAAACCTCCATCAAAGAATTTTCCCTGTACAAATTCATCAAGCCCTGCTTCGTCAAATCCAATTCCAATCAAGCGCACATCATTTTCTCGTAGCAGTGGCAGCAATCGGCTCAACTCTTTTGCTGCCACTCTGCAATATATTCATCCGAAACGTCGGAAGAAAGTGATAACGCATCTGTTGTTTTCCCATAAACTTCCCAGAGTTACGGCCTAAAAAGATTAAGCGCTGTTTTTCATATCCTGTTTATAATTATTATTGAGCGATATGATACGAGATATACTTTGGAATCCAACCAACTTTATTGTTATGAGGGAAAATAAGATTGCTAATTATGGTTACCGGTTCAAAAGCCACTCTGGTGCTATCAAATTATCAACAGTCGTAGGTAGTTTGTATCAGATATCGGTCCATTTATTACAAGATAAAGCATACAGGTATGAACTGCTCATGTTAATTAATTTTCCACATAAGGCCCCATTTATAGTAATGCACCTTGCAAGTGCCCCTACTTGCAAAACTTAGCTGGAAAGTGCTGAAGGAATAAAATAACTAAAGTAGGATGTCAAATTCAGGTTAATTGAGCTGATAATCCTATAATACTAGACATTCTTCAGTCATTTTTAATGTTTGGAATATTATAATTACTAGCATGCATGAGCAGTTAAAATGCCATATGGTCTATTATCCAAAAACAAAATGAGATTAAAGCTTAATTTTCTGAAAGATTGAGACATAATAAGACTAATATACATGTATGTACGCCTAAATTGAGCAATGCAGCATAGTCATTCAAAAAAAAAAAACTTTTCCTTATTTGGTGACATCCCATTTCTATACAAATAAAGGTGATGGCACCTTGTGGCTATACGCAGCATCTGACAAAATTTCAATTTGAATTTTTTTATATACTCACTTCTCCAGTTGTAACATTCTTGAGCATGTATGTGGCAATTTCTTTGTGAGCCATTTTTAATGTTCTTGCGTGCAACTAATCAATTACTGTTGCTGCTTAAAGGTACAACTACAATAATATGGCACCAGGCACAGTGGTAACAATAACCTTCAACTCTGTAAATAGATTTTTTTGGGAGTCCTTTCTGATTGGTTATTTTTCTGGTATTATCATTACTGATATGTACAGTTGAAGTCAAAAGTCATTTGACGCATTTTTCTCTTCATTTACCAATTTGGTGCTTGTATAGTCAGTCCACTTTCTCTTTAACGATTTTTTTTATTCTTTTATTCTCAAAACATTAAGAATGAGAAACTATTGATTTCTTAGCTGTTATTATTTTATTGATCAATGCCCATCAGTTAATAATCATTTTAATGACGTGGCAGAAAGTGCAGTTGGTCGAAACACCTGCAAGGTTGTCCCTTTTGGTGTTAGTTAGATTGGAAATAATACAAACTGATACTATTGATAATGCATTTATTTTTTCAAATGAAATTATGCTACTGAAGGGAATTGGGGTCAAATTTACTTATTATTGCCTAAATGCAAACAAATGCTATTAGATCACAAGGGCAACATGCAGATCTTTATTTAAGTCATGAAACTTTACTATTTTACTTGCAACTAGGGCTTTATCGAATAGGGTATTATCACCATTCGGCAAAATATGAATAGTGTGCGAAAAAATGTACATGAAGGTTCTCCGGCACCAAATACGAAGAATAGGAAAAACTATTCGGCAAGGATGTACATGTATATACATATATAGGTCTATCGACACCATTCAAAATTTCAATGCAATATTAATGCATATTATAATGTACAGATGTTATGTTAATGAGTCACTTCAGTCCACTAGATATAGCAACAGCACGTGTAGAAACAGATGTCCCATGACCACTATTCATATTCGGTACAGCCCCTTACAGAAAAATTTTGACACTTTTGGTGACAAATAAATTCAAAACACGTCCATTTCACATCTTTAGGTGCTTTT
>JAQGCC010002839.1:0-17021 GCA_034698905.1 Xestoiulus laeticollis
AAATTATTGATCTGAAATTACGTCCATCTTTTTTGTCCATCACCTTCATTAGGTTAGACATTACGTTTGATGGGATTTCTAAAATTTCTAAGTTGTTCATTCAGCCAAATTTAATTACCAAAACACGGGTGAGCATATGGCAAGCGTATGCAAACATCTTTACGGCGCCCTAAATAGTAACTCAATTATGAACAACTTGTTTATTTACACACCTGACGTCTTATTTTTATAAGATTAAATGTAATATGAAGAATCGTGGAAAATAATTGCATTTAACTACCAACTTTTTATCTAATTTAATACTGCACATTTTTCAAATAAATGGCAGCATGAGAGGTCCAGTATTGTTATAGTATAAACTAGCTTCATAATCTTCTCTTAAATTTTTCAGAATTTGATAGCAAACTTCAAATTTTTTTGAGATGACACATTTGAAATTTCATATAGATTAGCTTTACTGATTTCAAATTAAACCTAGCTTAATGCAATATATTTTCTGTTAAAAGTTTTGAGACATATACTACCGGCGTTGTTTTCATGTAACCACATGTTCATTACTTCAATGACAACAAACTAATTTCGCCCTAAGCCCCATGTTTCCTGGAATTTCCTTTTAAGTCTAGTCAGATATTCAGATATTTCAAAATGACTTCGGGGCGTTTCTGGAAGACCACTTTTGGTTAAACATAAATTTTTATTCACAACGATATTGATACCATTTCTCTGGTTTCCATGACAATGTGGTCTGTCACTGCAGCTCCTTAAAGATGAATTGCTTTCATTCGTTGCTATGGTAATATCCTTTCTCAAACTAAGTACCGTTCTATAGTGTATGAAAAAAAAGTGACAATTGTAGAAATGTTCTGTTATCTGTATGGGTGAACAATGTTGCATTTTCAACAATATTTTGTAATAAGCTCTTCTATCATCTCAAAAGTAAATCTTGAATTATTATTCACGAAGCATCGTTTTTTATTTACCAAACTTAATTGCATTACACTTGGTTGTTAACGTTTTTTTCGTAACAAATTGTATAAAAGTGCCAGCAGCAAATGCATTTTGTTAAAGGGTTTAACTGAATTCGGTGAAAATATATTTTTGATTAGATTTTTAGTGTGAGGGAGCATTGAGCTAAAACCACGGGCTGTTTATTGGCACATCCGAATCCAGTACGAACTCCCATTTCATTTATTTAAATTCATTGCCATACAGAGTTTGCTGGGGCCCTTGGGTTAGAGATATAGGCATTTATAAGTTGAATTGAATTTCTTTGCCTGGAATTGTTTGGCACTTGCTTGCCTATCGTCATTTTCCTTCAAAACGTGAATTTAAAGAGCCTTGTTGTTTTTTTCTCCTATTCAGCACAACTATTTATAGAAATCTGGAATTTCAATGTGTTCAACCTTTTGGAATCTTGCATTTTCAAAAAGTCGTTTGGGAATTGTTGGTGCCATTCACAGTGCCAAGTTAGCTGCCATTTCTTCCCCTTAGCATGAGCAATTTCGAGAAAAATAAAGAAATATATAGCCGTCAAATCAAAATACCATGTCGTCAACCATGGCTTTTTCAACCGTTATCGCGATGATTTTCTTTGGATCTGACAGACTTTCTCCCCCCCCATGGTGCATGATAACTATGGGGTCGTGATATACAACTCCCACCAAGACATTTTAACTGTTAGTACATTTCGACGATTCAAGAAATTTTAATAGGAACTTGAAATCGATTGTTATGAATCTAATGTCCTTATCATAAACGCAAAAAGCAACAACTAAACGGAAATGAATAACAGTATTTTTAGCATAGCATAGGAAGTCACTCAGTGAAATTCGGAAATTGCTACTTAGAAGATTGTATGGTGGAGTACACGAGTATTTACTGTGCAAAGTTTATAATTTACGGTCAAGTAAATGATCGGAAGAAGCGCTTTATGGACTTGTAAAGATGATATTAAAGTACGATGTATTATGCATTTGTTTTGATAGGCAATGTTTAGACGCTTTCAGGGAACACATTTTGACATGTACTTTGAGCACACAAAATTAGACTAAAACTGTCGGGCCACATAATATAAATATTTTTGAAACAATCTCGTTAAGAAGCTAATTATATTATCCAGCGTTTTTGGCAGCCCCTATAAGGCGGCAATCATTACATACACCTATGCTCGTAGTGATTGCCGCATTTTAAGGGGTAGTTTTTGCAATGTTTTCAATTTACATTAATAAGTATGCAGATGTTGAATTTTTATCACATATATGGGTGATTGGAAACGTGGTTTCTGAAAAATATTTTGTTTGACGATTATATTTTTGTTTTGTTGAAATTATATTAAATTCTATTTGTGAATTATTGTATAGGTTAGTTATATACTTGATGGTATTCATTAACGAACATTGCATATACGTTAAAGCTAATTGGCTATTTTCGTATTTCCAACATCTTAGGAGTCGTTCTTAACTGCTCCTTTGAGGATGACAAAATATAAACGAATTTGTCGCAAATGTGCCCTTAGAGAATTTTCTGATTTTTCTTAAATTAGCTCTCTTCTAACTATAGAAGTTTAATTCTGTGCTATTGGAAACATGATTATATACGTTGTACAATTAAGCAGAAAAATTTTGCATCTTTTAAATTGCAGCGCTGCATTTAGACTATTCAATACGCGAGATTCAGTGCTGAAACAAAGCAAACAATAATACTGAATTGAAAATCGTAGCTTTTATTGATTTTTTAGGAAATGATTGATGGCATTTTAGATCACTGGAAGGTTCTGAATTTTCATATAGCCAGAATGTCATGTGATACTTGGCCATTGTCACCAAGAGCGTGTTGCGAAATGCTAATTCTCCAAAGTTCAGTGCTTTCATAAATACTGATTATGGTGACAAAATGAAACTACGATTTTCTAGGCTGTCAAAGTTTATGGTTATTTAATGACCCGATTGATTTGCTTCGACTGTACTATAAAAGTATACTGTACAGTACCTCTATTCTTCAAAATCTATCCATGTAAAATGGCATCCCTAAACCATTGTTGAAATGACATGCTTCTATATTTATAACATTTTAGTTTTACATATTCTTGCTTTACAGATTTAAGAAATAAATGGTGTTTTAAAAAGGATTACCTGCATTAATGGCTTTCTTTGGCTTACAAAAGCATGAGAAGATCAATCTTAGTGCATACATTCACTATAGATGGAAGAAACATACAACATATATATTACATGCAATATAGATGATACTGTGCGATTATGCCATATTTTTAAAAGCGTGTTAGAAATTAACATTGTGTGTCACGTTTCCGTATTATGTATGTTGACGATTATTACAATGTGACCTAAACCGCTAATTGCATGTACTTAATTGCCTAATAAGAACTTGAAATTACCTATGGATATTTTTGTAATTTTCTTAATATTGCTAGCGCGAAAGGGAAGCAAAAAATGGCTATTAAACATAATGTAAATCACCCTTTGGCATAATTAACATCATAATTCAAAATTATTGAAGGTTTTTATCGTGTCATTTCGCATTGGAAAAACATCAAGATAAGATTCGATTGTGCAAAGTGTAGCTCCGTGCTGAAATTGGTAATTGCTTAAAACACAATCTCGTGCATGTATAAATAGAAAAGTTTGCTAGACTCTGGAAATGACTTTGTTATACGCAACTGAGAAAAAGCCTCTTATTCATTTGAGAAAAATCGAAGGTAGTCCTATGTGTTAAAGCATTTTATGGGTGTAGGTTTTTCTCTCTCATGATATGTGATTATCATGCAAGCTGTCTAATACCCTGGGCAATGTAATGATTTAAATTTTCTCTACCTTGCAAATTGCAGTTATTTTCCTATACTAAAATCGATTTTTAAAGCCCTTCTTTCTAGCATAATTGAAAAAAATGAATATTACAATTCTTATTTTTTAATCTTAGCTCAGACCTTACTTTCTAAGAATATTGAATGATTTTTTTTTCTTATTTCTTTTGCAATGATCAATATATTGATGATTCATAGATAGTAAATTAAAGTGACTTTCTTTGTAATATACCTAATGATGTCTGCGTGGGATTTCCGTTTTTTCCAAATCTTGATAATATGTGGATTTACTTAATAATCTTAAAATCTGTACATCGTTACTTTTATTTGAAGGTTGAGATTCCTCATTTAATATATTGAAGTTTTCAACATCCCTATTGGGAATTTATTTTGAAATTAAATATGAAAATACATTTTTTTTTACAACGTTTTAGTTCATCTTAAATATACAGTAGTTTACCTGTAATTAGCAATCTAGTTGAGGTTTGATTGTTTGAATTTCAGCAGATGTTAAAATTTCTCATGAAAATTACCCCATAATACGCAATGCAGAATTATTTCCTATTGAGGATCATAATGGGATAAAGCAGGTGATATTTTATATGCTTGTACATGTTTACACTGCTAATGCTAAATTTCATATTGGCATATTATTATTGATCAGCTTTAATGCTTCTTAAAACAAAATGTAATATAGATTGACATAAAGGAAATATTTTAATTGAATGATTTCATCTTGAACGAAATATAAATTTTACTCAAAATGATTTTATATAAATTAATATTTGATATAAAACTCGTGACATTTGATATATTGCTTTTGATGCTATTAATTCTCTGATTTTTACCTTTAAAATGTATATATAACGTATATAATATTATGATTAACAGCAAAGATATTTTACACAATATATTTAATATGTTCAGAAAGCAGAAATTTAATATACTATTATCATATTACAATTGTAGCATTGCCTTTTTTTCCAGATATGATGCGCAGATCGATGCTGATTTTAATTAATTTTGTTTAGATGATTTATTATATTTTCAGCCTGTCATGAGTCAATACCTATTCCGCCATTTATATTTTTGTTTAGCTATAATTACTTCAAGTAAAGGAGAAAGCAATGGCCGTTGACATATATTGAAGTTCCTCTCAGAATCTTTGAGAGAAAATGTTGTGTTAAAAACATTTTGAAAGCTAAGTTATCATAATAGTGTGAGGTCATCCCTATCGCCATTTAACTGCTTTCCCTCACCCATCTTTTCTTCTTTGTCATTTCCGTTCAAACCCATGGAAGATATCTATATTTTTAGCAAGAAATATCCAATACGTTGCTTACGAAAGTTCCTAACGAAAACCTTGGCTCTTGAAATGACTCTTTAGAAATATTCCTAATAAAATATCATGAGATGGCAACTTTAATAATATGAGTATGTTAATAAATCTTTTAATTTTATCAATTAAATATGCACTTGTAGTCCTTCAATGGGAAAATCTTGAATTGCTTTCTATAAATTGTTATAATTTTTTTTAAATTATATATTGAACATTGAACTATTCCAATGAAGATTTTGCAAACGTTTGTTATTGGTTTGGTCTCTTACAATATTTTTTAATATCGTTTTGAAATCTTTTGAATCTAATAGGATTGAACCTATAGAATATTTGCATTCTAAGTGATCTCTGGACAGGCAATATCTGACGTTTACTCCATCTAAATTTTTTTTTAAGAATTATGAAATAAAATATTTCAAACATTTTACTGGTACTTTGTTCAACTGCTTTTTTGACATAATCTAATGGAAGTGTCTTGATGCATACTATGGTATATGACCGATGCTATATTTCGATTTGTATAAAAGGAAAGGAAAGTATTGATGTTTCAGGCCATAAAGTGCAATACATCATTGATGAGCTTGACATTGTTTGGCCGTGCACGTCATTGCAACGATGTTGTAGGCATTGTGCCTGGCATTTTTATGAGATGACTGTTGCAAACAATCTTGAAAAAATCAAAGTATGCGTGTCTCCATTTAATAATTCAGTAGGCTGTTGTGATTTGTGACGTTAGATTTTTTTTCAGCCATATTCCAGTAATGTAAAATTGCCTTTGGCTTTGAGTGGTCTGAAAATACATCGTTCCAACAGGGAATCAAACTTACAATTCTTACAATGCAAAAAGTTGGGTTTTTCTGCTGGCATCGTCATGAAATATGATCTATATAAATATAAGAAATGGAAAGAAAAACGTAAGCAAACATGTATTGAAGGTGAATTAGCATTTCATGTTGAGCATATTATCTGTCCTTTTAAGCAGGTGCAACAAGCGTGATTGTAAAGTAAATGAAACTTGAATTAATTTATAAGTTTCCAGTACATTTTCAACTATGAAATACATCTGATGTATAAACAATTAAATGTTGTAAGAATGTTGAACCTTTTATAGGAAAGTGCATTTTAAAGGTAAACTAATACGGGATTTCAACGAGTGGTTGTATGATGTTTCTCATCTGTATGATGGGAAATATACAACACTCGTATAGAAATCCCAATTAATGCAGGTCCAACATTAAGTGGAACTTTTATCAGTGTATTTACGTTTGTTTATTGAAAGGGAGTTTTAATGCTATATCGGATATTCAACCACTATGAGCTAGTTTATCTTATTATGCATAATTATGGGAATTATTCACTAGCTTAATTTTCTACTAATTTTCTTCAAAACATTTTGGTTCAAACTGAATACGTTGATTTTCAATTTGTAAATTAATACCACTCAATCGTAAAATTAGTCTTTTTAAAATCTGCTGATTGTCTAACTTTTAAAGCATGATATTATCAATATTACATGTTATTCCAGTCTGTGTTATTACATAGGGAATTTGTACACATGGTGCATAAGTCTTTATCATTAAATTTTTATATTTGGCTGCATCCCTTTTACTCTAAGAAATACCATGTTGTAAAACGATGTTAAAATTGCCAATTTTGGTCAACATGGTGCATGAGTCTTTATCATTATATTTTTGAGATGGTTGCATCCCATGTTGTAAATTGCCAATTTTTGAGTAAAATACATGTACCCCGAATCCTAATCTTCCTAAAGATTTTCAAAGCAGGATTTTAGCATAATAAGAATTCGTAAACACGCCATCATTTATCTTGGAACTATTAAAGAAATTGCCACCAAATTTGAAAGGATTATTGATTGTCACATGCCTCAAAATATTTCTATACAATTACATTGTTTAAATTCAATGGCCTGGTATCTCTTTAGAGTTTACTTCATTTATTCATATTTAATTTTCTTTAGATGAAAGCAAAATTATTTTGCATTTTGCGTAGGCAAGACTTTGGTCAAAAATAATCCGACCACATAGCTATAAAGACTCTTTTCATCTAAAATATTTAATTACATCCGTTCATTTCGGCTGAATTGTTTTCATTTGAAAAAGGCCTCCCTTTTCATTTCAAGCTAAATGCGATGAAATAAATCTAATGATTATGGATAATTGCATCGTAACGAAATTTGGCATACTGCTGTCAACTGATTGGATTTTACTCCAAATTGAGAATTTTCTATACGTCTTTGGCCATCTTGAATTAAGCCTAATGGAAATTCAATCTCGACTGAACATAAAAGGACTTTCAATGAATGCAACTAAAAGACCTGCTTCGTAGAAATCACATTCAACAGGATGTGGAATCTTTTAAATTCCAAATTGATGCATCTTAAAGTTCGTTGTAATTAATTGCGATGGTGCCCTTTAATTGTTCGAGGTTTAATTAAACTATGCTCCAGGAGTAAAAAAGTGACTTAAAAATTCAATTACAGATAACGGTGCACTTGAGTGTAAACAAATTAAATTAACAAATTTGAATAAACGTCATTGAATTAATAAGAACACGACAAATGTGACGCAATTCCGGAAGTTAGCATACTAGGATTGCATTTCCTGTTGGCTTAATTTCGATGTTACTTTAGGGATCGTTCGCTCATTTTCGCTTGACTGCCTTATTTGATGACTGGCGATGTTATGAACGTTCAGATTCGGTCTCCAAATTGCATGACTTTAGTTGGATGTGTCCTAAGCAATCCACTCATCCTAGTCTAGCAATTATTGACAAAAATCTGAAAATATATTCCAACTTTGGCACCATCCATAACCGTATTTCAGTGTTCTAACTTACCTAGAAAACCTGGAATAGTCAGGGAAATGGGCATGCCCCACCGCGCATCTTTTCTGCTCAAGTCCAACTTATACACGAACCATTTTAAGTCAATCATTATCATTATATATCATCTTGATGAAATCATCCATTTTAACTCATTTAACAACATTATACGTAAATAATAATCGACATTTGCTTTTTACATATTTTTTAGACAAAAATAGTTTTTTTATTTACTCATACAACCATTTATTGACAAGAAGCGTCGTTTACGTTCTATTTAAAACTGAGCATTAATTCAGATATTATAAAAACTATATAGTGGTTTGGGTGATACCAAAATACAGTAAAACCTGGTAAAATGACTTCTCTGTTTAGTGACCTTTCAATAAAATTCTCTGTATAGTGACCATCTGTATACAATAACCGAATTTGGCCATTTTTTAGGTGGTCACCTTCAGCAAGTTTTACTGTAAAGTCAATGTGATATTATGTGACCTTGATGAATTTTCAGTCATCAGGATGGTCGAGAAATTTTTTATAAACATTGTAACTGTCAAGAAAGTTGATTATATAATTTTTTTGGAAATCCAATATTCTACTAACTAAGCTTAATGATAGCATGCCAAGTTCTTTTGCCAAATGTCATGAAAGATAGGCGTGGTATACATAACACATCAATGTTAACGTTTTTTTCCCTGTCATATCCTTAAGGGTTCGCCCCATTTTTATATGCCTTCTCATAGCACGATCATATTTTATTGATCAGAATTGACGAATGAAATGTTCGAGGCCAGAAAAGCAATACGATTAGTTCAAGATGCCGTTTAGCGATCTAATAGACCATTACGGAAATGAAAAGTCATATTACGAGGCTCCTATAATGAGTTTGTTGGAAACTCTGTTGGGACGTTAATTTATGAACAACTAAGTGTGAATCTGTTGTCTTGACATTATAGGTCGAGTGATGCTGGCGATATTCTGTTTACAAATAACCTAATTAAGCACATTTTGGCCTGTCACGATATTCTTCCGGATTTTGCAAGTAACGCTAACTTTGGAGCCTTCGAGACTGTATATCGAGGAGAAATGATGGCTGCAAAAGAGGAATGCAACGTTATTAGTTGGCATTCATTCACCATCAGTGTCTTAAAGTCGACAAGAGGGCGGATGATGAAGTCAGCCAACCTAAATGGCTGATTTATTTTTTATCTCAAACCCGCAATTCTTACCATGCTTTCTGACAGTTAAACACCTTTCGCAACGTATGACATTTGCTCCATTTATTAGTTAACTCTTAATTCTATAGGAAATACAATGCTAGGAATTTAATTATTTTTTTAAAAAACTGATCATTGTATTGCTCCTGGCTTTCAATTGATGCATTTTAATAGTATACTCCTCATAAATAATACAGTAGAACCTGTCTAAAATTATCCTGTGTAAAATAATATCCTCTCTAAAATGATAAAATGTGTCGGTCCCGATCGCCTTTGGGCTCATGTATAAAATAATAAATCCCCATATAGTGATAACTGATAATTTATATTAGTTCCAATGATTTTGTAAGGGAATATCAATAATGGAATTGCGAAAATATCAAACGTATCTATATGTTAAATATGGGAATAAAAATTACAGGGAGATACAAGGCAATTAAACTTTACTTGTGATACCCAATAACTACTGACTCACCTATACATGTTCCCATGTATAAGGATTGAATAATGGGAAATTCCTTATTTTGCAGCTGAATATGCATTGTGACATGTTTACAGATGAAGCTGTCTGAAATAATAACATGTCTAAAATAACATTTTTTCCTGTCCAAAGAGTATTATTTTAGACAGGTTTTACTGTACCATAATCCTAAAATTCTAATTTTTACGTTTGAAATGATGTGTGGCATTACTATATAGTACCTAATATATAAGAAGGTACTGCCATGAGCTCATAGTAATTTCTAAATCATATTTGATATGGGATAATGAGTTTCAAATCATTTGATTTACCGTTGATCCATTATTTTGATAAATTATATTTCCCTTAAAAAATCTTCATTTCATTTCAATTTTTTTTTGCTCATTCTAGCATAAGCTCGTATATATATATTATAATAAGCCAGTAGGCTCCTCTCGAAGTTATAGGGAGATTCTGAGAATCGTTATGTAACGTGGATATACATATATTCAGAGTAGTTTTTTAACGTGAACTTCATATACCATGCATTTGATGAGCAGGTTGGAAGTTCTTCAGTTTTATCGATTTTCCCTTTGGACAATGGCATTTCCGTGCGAACCTGATGATCCAACTTTTATCCTCATATCGTCGCAAACTTGTATTTAATGCTAAAAAGCGGTTAAGGTAGTCTGGAATTCATCGTATTTCATTCATACGCACACAATTTCATTTCATGCATGTCTGGCTGATAAAATATTGATATTAACATGGCTGATAAATCTTTCATGAGGTTAACATTCCAGTAGCTATAATGTATACACTGTATATACGAACCGATTATTACAAAACTTTTTCTGTGTAATTTATTCCGGATCACTCAAAAATGAAGTGCGTTGAAGGCTTCTCCTTAACTTCATTTATTATTAAATTGAAATGTTCAAGGATCTTAACTCGTGTTTTCGTCTAAACGAGCATTTATATGACAGATCTTATTTAATATGAATAAGTATACCTGTCACAAAATTCTAAACTGCAAATCCACCTCGTTGACTACATCATCTCAGGACTCTTGTACATTGAAAACTTGAAAGTATAGTAGGCATACATGATACTTTTTATCCCAAATTGTAAATAGCTTTAGTTGTCAAGGTTTTTTGGTATATGGCGCCTCGTGTATTGTCATGCAGGTAATGTATTTTATCATTCTGTTATAAACATGCTTTCAAGTCCATCATATTTTCTGATAGTATATAACAATCTTTCAGTACAAATGAATTTATTAAATATAAAAAATCAATATGTTGGGTAACTTGAAAATTTTTACAAAATAAAACCCACGCTCCCATTAGCCTGTCGTTAGACCTTCCAAATCGATATGCTATTTTAATGAATTTCGTTCAAACATTGGATCTAAGTCGGTCGGTTGTCTTAAAATTTCCATGCTCACTGCAAACACCTAACAGTGACAATATATACCATCAGTAAAAGCAGTAGTTGCTGTGTTGCTCTTATCTATTGGCAACCTCGATGATATTTCTGAAAGCTTACTTGTCCTGGAGTATTTTAACGATGACGATAAGGCACGTTTCCATAGTGATAGGTATTATTTTTTTCGTTCTGGTCCTATAGGCCTATGTAACATTAAAACATTCATTTACTTAATATTCATGCCAGATAATAATGTTGGACTTTTTTAAGGTACATGTATATGGTTTGGGATTGTCTAACATCATGAAATATCATGTCAACTTTTTATATAACATTTTTGAAATTCTACTCTTGTTTTTTCATCCATTTATCAGATGCATGATGGTCTTATTAAACTATTTGTCAAGCTTAAGATTACAACCCAAAAAAATGCACCTTCTATACATGACCTTCTATACATGCATGTACAATTTGAGCTAGTGATTCTTATCTGTTTATTTGATTGTTACAATATTATTTTCGCGTTATCATTAACGAAGCTTATAAAATATACATGTTAGAGGCACTACTCAAATGATTTAAATAGAACAAAACATATAATTTACATTTGCCAAGAGATGATTAAAAGATGGTAATTACAATGTTCGTGCACATGAAGGTCACGTGCTATGTCTATGGCAAATCATTTGAACAGTGGCACAACGAAGGGCAATATAATGGGTTCTTCAACCGTCTTGTCATGCTTCAATTTATCAGAAATTCAATAAATATATTGCGTGACAAGTTCTTCATATATGACAACATTCTATTGAATTTTTAAAAGGTTTTTCTAGCATGATCCGATGAACGTTTAAAGTATGGTTATTTACGTGTAGTTTCAATTATTCCATCTAAATTCTTAACTATTGCAAGAAAGGGTCACCTGATGTCATAACGGTTAAATTCGACAGATCATAATCATAAAGCAATGTTCCTTGATATATAACTAAAATTCATCAAACAATGTTGATAATAAACTATTCTATAACGATTCTACATGTACATGTATATTCTATAAGGTAATCAATTATAATGTATTTGTTATCCACTGCCATCATCACCATTAATCACTACATGTACAGATGGTTTTGCAGAAGATATATCCATCAAATAATGTCAATGTAATTTTTGAACGTTTTTGACGAGCCATGTATACATAATACCGGTATGGGATAATAAATGTCTTAATACCCATTTCAGAATTAAGATTTGCTACAAAATGAAAAGAGCTTTTCAGCTCAGATCTTAGCCATCTTCCCCTACAATAAATCATGTACCAAGACTACCAAATCATAATGTCAAGGTGTAAAAATCTGGTGCAAATAATTAATTAGTGTTACCACTGCTTCTTCGTCATTAAATATTGTACAATGCCATCGTATTTTTTATCTGATGAATGCAGAATTAATTATAGGCTAAATACGGTGCTTAAGGAATAACGGGTGGTGTACGTGTACTTTTCAGCTATAGGATATGTAGAAGCTAGAGACTTGGTTAAAATTTGTCCCGAATGCAATGTTATATACATAGAGGCAAGTAAATATGTTTATTCTTTAGATAATAAAGTCTGGCCTTATTTTAATTAATAGGGTTACAAATTGCATCTGAAGATGAGATATTGCTGGCTTAGGCGATGTGGCAGTCGTTTATGACCCCTTTATAAATTTTCCCTCTCGCTTTCAGAAAGGTTTCTTAAATGAAGCTATAGCGAGGCGTATTTCCTGCTAAATACAATTACGCTACTTCTTCTGTCTTGTGCATTTCTCTGATAAGAATATTAACTATCTTGCCAACTTTCTATATTAATAATCGCCTGCTGCGATCCTTGCTTGTTTTGCCAAAGATTAAAGCCTAGGATGTCAGAAAGTGGGCGTCTTATGTGCTGCTTAAATTTATGTGAGAAAAGTAAACCGCACAGAGTGATTGGCAATAATTAGATTACTGCATATCTAAAGCAACATGGTTTTGACGGTTTTGTTTCTTCGTGTTATAGATATTGACGAAGGATTATAGAGGATATTGCTGCTTCTACTGGCGTTTATTCAACAGCAGATGCTCGTATTTTCCTGATAGTAGCAAGTTGGCAGCTTGCTTTTGGCAATGCTGGAAGATTTTATACTGTGAGAAATCTATTCTGAATTTTCAACGTTTTACAGGGTATTGTGGCCTTTTTTTATAACGAGCAATCTCAATGTCAGTTGTTGCCACCTCTTTTTCACAATATGTCTTCGAGTTAGTCTATTTTGTATTCATTGAAAAACTTTCCTTGAATTTATATATTAAATACGAAAGATAGTAAAACCCTACACCGAAAACAAACACAAATGAGAAAATTAAACTTTCTTTAAGTAATTTCCCATTTGCACAAAAATTAAACAAGAGCCAAATTGAAAATAATATAAAACTATATAAATTATATTGTTGAGGGTTATTAGAGTCTATTAATGAGTGGAAATAAGCATGCAGGAATAGTATATTTTAAGTCTAGATGGAATGGTAACAATATTTCGAAATGATCTGAAAAAAAACAAAATGCAATATATAGTATAGTATATAATGTAGAATATAATGCAGTATATAGCCAGTAGATTCCACCACAAGACATACTGAAGATAGCATCCTCTGACAATGAAAACTCTTATTGGATGCACCCAAAGAAATTTTAATGATCAAACCTTGAGTTAAGAGGCATTACAGCGAGCGTTCTCGGAAAGTTGTCGTGGGAGGTCATAGGTTACTTATTGGCAAAAAAATTGGGCTTAAACGCGCGGAACCGGACCGCGAGGGGCATTGGCTGGCGGATTTCCCACTTTTTCCTAGCCATTTTCTCCTGAATGTCACCATGAATCGAGATCCATATCTGGTCGACGGAGAAGAGCTCGTGCACAACAAACAGCTTCATGTCTGTGAAAAGGAAACCAGAAGTGAAAGGCGATTTCCAGAAGACCCATAAAAACATAATGTAAAAACGTACCTGAAAACTGTGGATCTACCCTGACGTTTCCCTTCTTCAACAGAGGTAGACAAGAGTAGAACTTTCGGAGTCCACCAAACTGTACTGAGATATCCTTTCTGACCATTGTCCCAAGTTTGTTTGCCCTCTCGCCTGCCAGATGGAAGTGGCAACGTTTAACATCCTGATGATACATTTGAAATTAATAAATACGTTAAAAAACGCAGTTTTTCAAATCAATGTGGTTTCTAATTATGTGGGCTTCTTTATAAATAACACCCTGTTTGACATTTGTGTTTGGGTCTTGTTCCCGAATATACCTACCGGAAACCGATGATCTTCCTGAACTGTAAGAGCCCTTTCGGCCAGTTCTACCATCCTCGGTTCTGCCTGGATCATATTTTTGAAGTTACCCAAGTATCGTTTGGGAGCCTTTTTGCACATTCTGGTGCACTGAAGGAGAGAAACATGAAAATTGGACCAGTATTCCATCGCAAAATTTTCCCTACAAACAATCTCTCAGCCAAGTTGAGTAATTAAAAACTGCAGATGAGGACAGCATGTATTCTTCATTTACAATTGGTTCTGTATTGCTCAAGTTTAAAGCATCAAGAAAGTGCAAGTCATTGCTGAAACCTCACCTAAGGAATTTTATGCAACGAAAACTATCTTAAAGTTATGATGATACGTGTTTTATGTGAGTTATAAACTTATAAAATATATCCCAAGTCGCCAAGTGGTTTGGTTTCCAGAAATTAAAAGCTTTATGAATTACGACATTTGATGAAGTGGAGCCTCTAACTAGTAGCAACTATACCTGGGAGACTTACCGGGGTTCCGTCTGACTTGTCCTCGGTGTACACACTAAATGGTTGGTAAAAATAAGCATCTGCTGTTGTCCTGATGATCTCGTAATGCTTGCCAAAAAGTTTTGGAAAGAGCTCTTTTCGAAGACCCCGCCACACGGTTTCCATGGAGAAAGACTCATCCAGAGTATTATGAAGTTTGGTGCTCATTTCATAGAAAATTTCTGCCGAATAGAAAGGTGGAACTAAGGTAGCCATGAGTAAGAAATTTTGACCCAAACCCACTTATATCTATTGCAGATTTTAAAATTTCTAGGCGAGCAATTGAATGAAAATTCAAAAACGACATCAATATGGAATTGAAAATTTTGGAATATCAAAGCATGAACCCTTTGGAATACATTGACACCTGCGAATATTCTTTTGGCCCTGCACGTGTTTTTTATGGGAAATTGCAGAAATTGAGTGAAATGATATCCGGAATATCATATTTTTCATATTTTTTAAAAAACAATTGTAATGAATCAGTGTGAACATCATGATTGTCACTTAAGCTAATTAATTTAATTTATTAACAAAGTGACAAGTTATCTCTGTAAGGAACGATCAATAATTTCTTTTTCTGCGATTTTTACTGAATCTAATATTCACTTTTGATTATGCTATTGTGAAATGTTAAAGGAAATTGAGTAGAGCAGGTTGGTGCTTTTGAAATGATGCACGTTGTCGACTGACTGCAAAGTCGAGTCTTTGATAATGTCCAAGAAAGTGTATAAGTTCTTGATATAAGTGCTATAAAGTGATGAAATGAAAATACGACCATTGGTTAATACTGTATAGGTCGCACAAGAAAGGGTCGAGCAATATAATCAAACTTTTGGACCGTAGCATATTCGCCTGGATGAATTCCAGGGGTTTTTTTTTCTCTCTCCCTTGAGATTCCTATAAAAAAATCCAATTCTGTGCAATCCAGTTGCCATCTATTCGTCGTATAGGCTGCAATTAAAATCTTTATCTCTACTGCGAACGTGTCTGTGAAGGTCTATTTCCTAGTTCGTGACATACTTCAAGATAGTTTGTCAATCTCATGTTCATTTTCGATCATTTTGGTGAACTTTTATCTAAGAGAACCATTAAAAGTTTCTCTATCTCACCCTTTAATGATACTTTTTGATGCTTGATTTCGGTCTTAATTGACCATCCCATTGTTATAGGTTCAGGTCTATGGTCACCTGTTACTTAAGACGATGTGTTTTCAAGACTAGCATAGGCTACTGCTCAAGTATTATGCTTTTTATTTTATTAACAATGTGGGTGTCATTTATTTGGTAGTAATTCGAGTATTATTATTGTTGCTGAAAAACTTGAGTTTTTATACCTTGTTTCTAAATAATTTGTTTTGACATAAAGGATAAAAAATAGCATAAGAAAAGTTTGTTTCTAAATGTTGTTATGACCTCAGGTTGCTATAGTGGCACTAAATGGATACAAACCTACTAAGGGCTGGTTGCTTTTAACCATGAAAATGCATTAGATTAATAGGATTATCAAGACCAGCTCACACTTTCAACACAGGATTGCTTTTGCGGTCATTAACAAAGTGCTGATGGTTTCCTTTTGACTTCCTTTGATCATGGGGATTGTGTGGTCAGGCATTGAAGATAATAGCTTGCAATGATTAATTCAATTTGCAGTGATTGCAATCTAATACCTAATTGCATGTTCGAGTATTTTCAAAAACAAAGGAGAGACAACAAAAACAATGAGGAAACTTATAAGTTTGATTTATTTTTTTCAGGTCAGCTTTTTCTCCACAAGTCCTGAATTAAGCAACAAGCAGCGATTTGAATATTTTACGAGAACGATTCCTGCAGATAATTATCAAGTACAAGCCATGATTGAAATTGTGAAAAGAATGAACTGGACGTATATATCAGTGATTTATGAAGAATCAAATTATGGTATTAAGGTAATTAAGCTTTTGTTATACGAGCCTAAGAGATGTTCTTAAATTTAACAAAATTTGACGAATCCTTTTTGCAATGGTTCATCGCCTCACACAGTACAAACATTTGCTTATTTTTATGAAAATTATTCAAAAATATGGGGATAAGGATA
>JAQGCC010002840.1:0-17017 GCA_034698905.1 Xestoiulus laeticollis
CGTTAGAAATAAATTTTGATTGTGTGACGTCACATTAACGAACCCCCCACCCCCCCACCCCCTCACCCCTTGGTCGGTCACAATTGTCACAAAAAGCAAACAACCCACCCACCCCCCTAGGTGTGACGTAATTTTTGAATGGCCCCTGATTGATTAAAATGAATTTAAGAGATCAAATAGATATAACAAATAACATTATTTGAGAAATTAAAAATGAAAATTTGGGTAGCTGTTTATAGTACAAGTGCAAATTAAAATAATAATGCATGCATTACAATGTATTTATTGAAAACAGAGAAAACAGAATGGTAATCCAAAAACAACATTCACATTAGTATTGAAAAAAATGTGATGACAAAGCCAATTTTTTTTCAAAATATGCATTAACTTCAATTCGATTAAATGTATTTTTTTGTTGTTGATGCAAATATGATGACAGCTTCATCATTTTAATTTTGAAAATTTACTTGGTATAGAAACTTACATAATGTATACTACTATACCTATCGTTGTGTTAAGGTCATTTAAATTTTTTATCGTTTATTTTCACATAATAGTAGAAGGATGTCCTATTATGTTCTCAATGTCTTTCCTATATCATGTCAAACTAAAATTGGTAGTTCAAAACTGACATGTTCGTGCTAATACGTCTAGCCTTAGACATATTAACAAACCACGTGTTATGATCATACTTTTCAGGGTTACTCCAAGGCCGTAATTATTAATGAAAATATAGGGAATGAATTTCAACCATAATACATGTATATGTATACACTATATACGCTATATAATGCATGTAATCAAATAATGCATGGCTACAGAGACTGTTTCTCCATTTAGATTACCGATTACTTTCCGTACATGTATATTCATGTTTTGTAAAAACAACTGATATATCTTACTCTTTGTAAGGCAATGTTGCAAAACGGAAAAAGCCCTTTATTATGGTCTATTTAGTTATAAGTTGAAAAGAAGATTAAAACTACAAACAACGAAAAAAAATAATGAAAATTACAAACTGTTCTTGATTGAAAAAAAAAAGCAACTGCGTACAATGTAGCCTATGCATATTTCTCAATTATTTACATTTTTTTTTATTATTAAAACCTTTTATTTAACTTGGCATGTTTAATGTCTGAATATCTGTTTAGTTCAACTTATTTGAGGTCCTTTTTGCCCAACTTTCACACGTCCTGGAAAGCTCAAATTGTGTGTACGGGTCAGCTGTCTCATGGAACATTTTCTTCTACATGTATTAAATTTTGATACAGTTCGTTGACACTATATATTATAGATCTATAGTGTAGATGTGTAAATAAAAGGTTTTACAAGAAAAACAAAGTTTTTTTAACAACTTGTTCCTTGAATTTTTTATTTAATAAAACTATGCAATTCTATTACAGAAAAAAACGACCTCTTCAAAACCGCAATAGTAATTAAGAATCCTTATTTCCAATCAACGGAAACCAACCAATTTTTCATAAATTACTGTGAAATGACGTTCCCTGTTCACAATTTCAATGAAAAATCATATGTCATTGTTCCGGTACCCTTAAAACCATGCAGTGTAGAAAAGCAATTTTGATCATTTTCAAGGTCATTATATAAACTGGGTCCGTCAATGCACCACATGTATGATGATTAAATCACTTTTACACAATTGAGGAAAAAAAGCCAGAAAACTTGATTATATGTTGGTTGACAATCATTGTATTTCCATGAATCCTTATAAAATACCCTAAGTGCATGACGTCTGTAATTCATGTCAATAAATAATTATCTAAGCGCAATTAATTTAGTTTTTCTTACGAATTCTAAGTGCATTTATAAAACCATGCGAGAAAGTATATAAATGGCAAGAAATATTGCTCAACATCCACAGTTTGTTGATGCAAAGACAGTGAACACTGCAGTTAGTGTTATTACAATCTACGAATTATAATCATGAGGACCAAAATCTTCGTTGCAATTGCAATTCTTATCTGCGTTGGATGGAGCGACGCCGGAATGATGGTAAATATAAAATGCCATAATTTTAGTTGGGCATTTCAATGAAAAATGTCCTTATGATCAATGAAGTTGATCTGTCAAAAGGGTGAAATTTGCGATATAGATCGAACAACATGCAATGCATCAAACATTTTAATGTTTATTTAAGAATAATTCATTACAACATTTTTTCTAGGACGGTCTAGGCAAATGTCGTCCAACAGAAGAGGTGCCTATTTCATTATACTTTATTGAATATTGTAATTCTATAAATGTGAAACAACTATGAAACTCTTAAAACAAAACTGTGATTTCCATTTAGCAAATTACGATTCTGGAAAAGTGTTATTTAAAAATAACTGGAGAAAAATTTGATGGGGACGCCAAGGAAAAACTGGATGCTGATAAGGTATAGTCTTGAATAAATCGTTAATGAAAGCTTTTACCAGAATCTCTATTTTTATCATGTTTTTCCTTTAAATTCATTTTAACATACTTTATATTCATTTTGTCCTGGCCCTATCATCGCGCTTAAATAATTTTAAAAAAAAACTAAAAAAAAACTTTAAAAAACACCCCACATTTTATAAAGGATTATTTTTTCTTAAATCAGTTGCCTTCAAATGCTAAAAAACCATAACGGTTTACTTTTTTATTTTATATTCGTTTAACATACTTAATGATACTATAATACTTAATGATAATAATTTATTTAGGAAATGGCCCAAAAAGTAGGCATGTGCTGCTTAGTGGAAGAAAAAGTGGTAAGATGATCAAGATATTTAAAACAGTACATGTAAACAATTTAAAAAAAAAGTTAAACAATATATGTTTAATGTCGAACTTTACAATTTCAAATTTAAGATTGATGAAGCAAACACAATGGTTGATGAAGCCATGGCCATTAAAGGAGCAAGAGCCTCTACATCTGATGCTGCTGTGAGTTTACTTAAGAACTAAATGTTTCTTTGATGACTTTAATTCTTTGAGCTCTTTATATATTTCATATATACATGTAGGTTAAAGATATCCTCGAAAAAGGAATTAAAGACTGCATGGCGAAGCATATGGAGGTGAAAATATACTATATTGAATATATTTTAAGAAATCCCAGATTGAAATTTGAAATTTTCCAACGGCTCTTACATAATTTTTACAGGAGGACAACAGTGCCAAGCTGAAGTGCATGCACGACATGTTGATGGCGGTAAGTTCGGAAAAAAAATTATAGGGACTCCTAGAGTATATCTATATAAGCTAATATCATTATTTCGTGTTACACAAAGGCGTAATTAAATACAATTAACATTTTCGCTTTTTTCTAGGCATGCAAGTTTTAAGTTCTACAACTCTGCCCACGGAGTAATCATTGACGGGCCGTTTAACGATGACATTTTGAAATGAATATTTCTGCCATATAATAATTATGTACTTCAAAAACGCAAATTAAAGATATTAAAGATGATATTTCAGAGCAAAGTTCGTAGGGTTCCAATTGTCTGTATAATTCCAGAATCCTTTCAATAAAACAAGCAGAACAAAACAAACCAATTCATATCACAGTGAGATGTTGAAAAGGAAAGTTGAAAAAATAGTGGTGATCATTCGTTCCGAATTTTTATTCACGATAAAAGTTCGATTAGTTGACTGAAGCTTAATTGGTCGGGTGTAGCATTCGAGCCAATGTTCATCGAATCATTGAATATTGATGCATAACTGGGCAGCAACTGGACTTTCAAAGTTTAGTTCTCTCTGAGTAATCATGAAAATATAAGTTGTTCAGATTAAGAAAGAACACCTGCCCAATATGGGATTCGAACCCATGACCCTTGGATTAAAAGTCCAATGCTCTACCGACTGAGCTAACCGGGCTGTTCTGATTTCAGCGACTGGGCTTTCAAAGTTTAGTTCTCGCTGAGTAATCATGAAAATATAAGCGGTTCAGATTAAGAAAGAACACCCGCCCGATATGGGACTTGAACCCATGACCCTTGGATTAAAAGTCCAATGCTCTACCGACTGAGCTAACCGGGCTGTTCTGATTTCAGCGACTGGGCTTTCAAAGTTTAGTTCTCGCTGAGTAATCATGAAAATATAAGCGGTTCAGATTAAGAAAGAACACCCGCCCGATATGGGACTTGAACCCATGACCCTTGGATTAAAAGTCCAATGCTCTACCGACTGAGCTAACCGGGCTGTCCTGATTGCCGCGACTGGGCTTTCAAAGTTTAGTTCTTTTTGAGTAATCATGAAAATATAAGCTGATCAGATTAAGAAAGAACACCTGCCCGATATGGGACTTGAACCCATGAACCTTGGATTAAAAGTCCAATGCTCTACCGACTGAGCTAACCGGGCCTGTCAGAGGTTAGATATTGTGTTCACTTCGTCCAGATTGTGTGAATACAATTGTCGCAAAATATACTAGAACAGACGTCCAAAGTAGGAGTTTATCATGTGCCATGCATGCGACCATATACTCATGTACATTACATATAATCACATACAGTATTAAACCATTTTAACATTTCTCGCAAACAGGAGAAAATATTTCCCAAAGGTTCATGTATCTACAAATACACTCGATAGCATATTACAATAAACCGGAAGCATCCTCAAAGAATCCTACAATTATGTAACGTTGCGTTTTCAATATGTATCCTGTGCTTTTTATTACAACCAAATCTATACTAAAACTACTTCTTAACATGCGAATATATACCGAAATCAAATGATTTCGCTTGATTTGATACTGTGATTTGATATAGTGTTTATATAAAGTCCTGGCAACATAGATTTAGTATTAAAAATCTATAAAAAAAACTTCAATGGCAGCCTATAAGGTTTCGGTCTGGATATTGGCAATTTTTACAGCTTGCTTCTACCAAGTTAACGCCAAGGTGTGTACATTACCCGTATTATAAATAAAAATGTTTTGCATAACATTGGTTGAGGCAGGATTGTTTTCAAAACTTGTAAGTATATTCAGATAAATAACAAGGTGGTTTTCTTGTTTTCCATATTCAGTCAAACTGCAAAGGAAATAGAACTGTAAATAAATGAATTTACAAATATTATTAATTAATATTTTTATTTTTCAACATATTTGAAATTATAACCTTGGTCATAAATGTATTGTTACTTATTGTCTGTGTAAACAGAATGAATATTCGTATGCGATATGCGTATTAGAAGCAAAGCCAGACGCAGAATTTGATGAGTTTATGTCCGACCCTGATTACCTGTGCGAAAAAGTAAGATTTTGTCCATCACATATATAGAGTATATTTTAGCCCTCAACCAACCTTACAAGAAAAAAAGCCAATTTTTGTTGAAATTCTATATACAGGAAAAAGAACACTTAACTATGTGTTACGGAAAAGCAATAGGATACGTAAGAACATTTTTCTGACTCAATTATACTGAAATACAGACTGGATTTAAGTATAGGCTAACTATAGGTTCTTTGTTGCACAATATAATGCTCAAAATTCTGGCTTTATTCAACAGGTTAATGAAAATGGAACACTTATGGTAGATGCCCTTTTGATGCACCTAGGTGATACAAATGCAAGTGACGATGTAAGAATTAAATAGCATATACTTTCTTTATTTGCTTAGCAATTTCTAGTCTATTAATAGCTGGTGTTATAAATATGGTATCACTTATCAAGAACTTGAGCATGCAACAGCAACTATTTCTGAAGTATTTTTAATTTCGAAAAAATTCTTTTCACATATCTGTTTATTTTTAACAATAAAAGTTGAAAAAACAGGATTTCAAACGTGATCGAAAATTAGTATTCTTTATATTTTGGAACGTTGCATTTTTAGACGAAAGCAAAGCTGATTCAGGCCGCCACGGGCTGTTATGATTCCTCCATTAATTCGGTAAAATTTCCCCTCTCTTATGAAATCATTATACATTGCAAATACAAAGTCATGCATATCAATATTCTTTTTAGAAAAATAGAACGGTTGATACTCTGAATTGCTTCAGTCGCGAACTTCTCAGGGTGAGAAAATTAACTACTTCAAAGTCACAAACAACAGATTGTGTACATGTAATTTGCTTTATATGATACCATTTTCTATTGCAGATCTGTTTCACCTAATTGCAACCAGTGAGGGTATCTCGTACTGAATTAAAGATATTGGCTAAAAACTTTTGCATGATTGAAAGGGATGTAAAAGTTGTAAACGCTTAAGATTTGATTAAATTATAAATGCCGCATGTATTTCAATTCATGGTGCCTTAAATAAATAAATTATAATTCTACTGTACTGTATTGTGAAGTCTTGAAAAGATAATAAGTATATATATATATAGTAAAGTTATAGTCAACATATACATGTATATCAGAATAGAAATCGGACATTCTATTTGTAAAAACGTTTGGGCAATTCCACACCCCAAAACGCAGTTTACATGTTAAAACAGAATATTGTCATCCTTCAAATAATAAAATGAATTTTACTTTAAAATGGTGTGGGTTGTGGTAAACTATACGTTTGCCCACTTCCGGTATTTTGGCTGAATTAACTGCGAATACTTAGTTAATCAGAATTTAAAAATCTATGATATAAAAAAAAACTTCATGTGCAGTGTATATGAATTGAAAAACGTTTAACTATACAACTTATTTTGGAATGGTGGTTCAGAGAAGTTGATATAGAGCTGGGGAATACCAAAGAACGAATTGACACTGGATGACTATGCATAGAAAATTCAATATCCAGCTGTACGTTTAAGTGTAATATCATTAATATCTAAATTATCTCCAGTGTTCAAACACAATTCAGCCTTCGCGATAAAAATAAAAATGTATAACATATAGGCCCTATTACTCATTACAAAACAACATTTGTGCCTTTTTAAATTTGCATTAGTTCATAAAGGAGCGTTTAAGTTACGCTTAATATGCTACTGTTTGTAACAATACCGATGAACAAACAGCTGCCAATCGTATTTTGATATAGGAAACAAATCCTTCGAGAAAAAGGACTATATAAGTCCACTAAAATTACAGGAGTTATTCATTAAATATTAAGTATTACACAGTATCTTCTGCAAAAAGTGTTTCTCATTATAAAACTGTACAGATACAGAATTCAAGAATGATTGTTACTTGTATATCGATTCTGATATTGGTTGTTGTTGGTGTGCCTGCTGCAAACAGCCAGATAGTAAGTAAAATATTGCCTTTGAGGGTAAAGCATTTTTTTCGTTAAAGTAATTACTAATGGTATCTATTTAAGATGCCACTTACGAGATCAAACCAATTTGGAAGATTCAATCCATTATTGGAAAGTGTAAGTAAACATAAGGGAAAAATGTCAAATAGGTTAATATTGTTGAAACTTTGCTTCGTTATATTAATAATATTATAAATACATGTATCATTTATTCAAGATGCCTGCTTCGAACTCGAAACGTTTAGGAACATGTAAACCATTATCGGAAACTGTAAGTAAACCAAAACGTGTACATGTATATATATCCTATTCTTGTACTGTTGTACAGGCCTAAGTCATTCCGAATGTCTTGTATAGATCTGGCTAGTTATGTTATCAAATTGTTGGCATCATATGCAAGATGATATCTTCAGTAAAGTGTTGCTAAAAGCTATAATGTTATTTTTTAATGTATTCCATACAAGATAAACTATTTTTGATCAATGCAATTCACTGCAATTCAGCGTTCATTTTTAAAATTGTTAGTTTCGAACAATTTAGGTAAACTATATAGTAATTATATTTAATGATGATTTTAAATTGCCTGTTCATTGCAGTCAACTTGTAGTTCCATTTAACCTTATTGAAACCACAAAAAGTGATCTTAATATTTTAGTATTGGAACCAACACAAACTATAATTTCAAAGCAATATTATGATTTTGCACGTTACCCAGAAATTACCAAGAAATTGCCAAGTTCAGCTTGCTTTACAGTTCCAACTTCAAATACTTTTCAGCAATTGGAAAATTTTTACAAATGCTCTGAAGAACAATCTCAGTGGAATGACAAAAGACCTGTAAGTACATTTCAAAGTAGACTAAACGTTGCATGCAGAAATGTTTCTCGAATCCAACAATATACAAATTGTATATCCAAATTTATTAAAATATTTCGTTTAACTACATTCTGTATGCCTACACATGTACACATGCATATACAGCTGTATCAGCTGGCATGTATAAGCTGATATACATGTACAATGTGGATATATATATATATATATATATATATATATATACACATGTATATAGTAATAACTGTAGTGAAATACTGTACTTATAAATTCATCATTCAACCAGAATTCTTAAAAAAGTGAGAAAAATGCATTGTTTGATGGCGTAGTATTTTTTGTATACATGTATTGTGCAAATCTTGGAGTGTATATCGTATGTAAAATAAACTTTCCTCATATACAATCTTACAGATGATAACTAGTAAAATAAATCTCTGCTTGTGTGTAGCGAAGAAAGAGAAGTTTGTAAGTCGAGTCACAATCTATAGCTTAATAGTCTATAATAAGAAGTTTGTAGATAAACAAATCTTATTGTTTCAAAATCTTCAAAATAAACCTTATTTTGAAGATTTCAGAGGATCTCCAACAATTCCATAAGGAATTCTTCTTGCAGAAATTATATGAGTCTGACAATTCTGACAATGTAAGCAATACAATTACCAAAGTTTAGCATTAATGTTCAATTTAATGAGCAATGAACAATACTGTTTCCATTTCGATTTTAGGTAAAGTATGCCATAACTAAAGCAGTAAACTATTGCACGGATAAATTTGATGAGGTAAGTTTGCATCGTTTAAATTTCAAAACTGCAATAAAAAACCAAAAAAATTCTAAAATTTCTATAGCCCAACAAAACTTTTAACAGCTAGTACAATGTATTTCAAAGAAACAATTATTGCTTTTCTATAGAAGATATATATTTCTAACTAAAATAAAGCGGTTCAATAACTGAAGTAAATAAAGATATTAATGGAGAAAAATTAAAAATGCGGATTGATTTTTTTAATAATTTAAAACTAAAAAATATATAAGCTTACAGCCTTTTCAACAATGACAATTTAAAAAAATGTCATTTCCTTGGCGGAGATTAATATTGTTGTTTTTATTTAGAATACCAAAGGAAGATATATCATAATGTGCATTCAATCTAAAACGTCAAAAGTAAGTACATTTAAAAATTTAAATCTTAGGGGAATATATAGTATACTAACAGACAAGTTAATTTTAAAATGTCTAATTATTTACACTTTTATCCCAATACAGATTTGTTCATCTAAACCTGACTACAAAGTACTGAATTCTCATGTTGGATATTAACAGCTTCTGGCCACCGATCCACAATTCTGTACACCGACCTTGACCACGATGATCTAAGTATCTTATTCAATCAAAACAGTCAATAACATCCGTACAAATGTTTTTGTCTAATCTGTAATCTTCTTTACTTCAATGTTCTTTGATATTTGAGGACCAAATTCGTGTAGGCCTATTATCTGTGTTATACAATGTAAGCTTATACATGTATATTCAGTAATGTTCAATTGCAATAAAAATTCCGTTAATTAACTTTTGAGGATAGCAGGAAATTATTCTTAATTCCATGTTTCAAATGTAGCCATGTGTGATTCGGTGCTTATAATTCGTTAAGGCAAAAGGGCAGCATGACACACACTGCTTGTTACCATGCAGGTTAACTTTTATGATTTTATCAACCCAAAAGCAGGATCAAAGGATCTTCACTGAGTGAGAAGTACAGGAAATGGACATTACAATGCCATTCATGTAAAAGGAACTTCCATAAACGACGTCCAATGCGCGTGCCACTTTTATATTTTTACATTTAATAATTATACTTTTGTGCATGTATATATAAAGGCATCATATGCATTTCAGTTTCTTTATGGATTCAAGAAGAAATAAAGAGTATGAAAATATAGATCTATAGTTTGGAGAAATATTATTGAAACAAAACTTTCATTAAAAGTTTATCGATGACAGCATTTATGACATGCACATCATCACTTGTATCATATTTGTTAAAGACTTTAATGCAAAAGTCACATGTACTTACATGGAATTTTCAAATGAGTGACCACGTGGCGAAGGATATAGGATATATAGAATATAGCTCTTGATAGCATTTGTGATAACCAGAAACGGAATCTAGAATACAAATAATTTTTGAAGTTAATGACCCATTTCTTCTTTTTGTATGGTGATCATAGAAACCTGCAAATCGTCTAGACGAAAAATAGAACAAATTTACTCTAAAAATCCAGCTCTCAAATAATAAATCAACAAAAACTATAGTTTACAGAGTTTATACTTGATAATATTAAATTAAATTTCTTTAAAAATAATCACAAAATGTTAAACTTAACCAGCTATGATTTTAATTAAAATTAATTGTTATCGTCTGTTTACATATACTGTAGCTATAGCTAGGTCACCAAATTCGACCGAGGATGTTGCAATCGATTAACCGCTGCATTTCTAGATATTGCACTACAATTAGTGGAGCCTATAGGGGAAGATAAATTAATTAATAGCGTTGAAGTTCATTTTATTTTTGCTTTAACAGAAGTATGCAGAGTGTGGCAACAAAACCTGAAAGGATATTCTATATTAAAAAATGAAGGGTTGATAATAGCATTTCATGTGATGTACTGTCAGACCCAATTCCACGCTGGTGAACTATAGTGCACCAATTTGGAAATGGTGGGACATAGTTCATTTTGGACTTAAAGGTCCTTTCATTTTGGGCCACAAGCCGTATATAAAAGCAGCTTCTACGTGTTTTCAATTTTACAATTTAAAATTTTAAGCGTTTTTTCATATATTGCAGTTCGAGTAGATTTCCTAATTTCCATTTCAACATGTTTGCAATTTTTAAAAATACGCTGTTGATATACATTTACCTATTATGCCCTTTAATTAGTTTTGAGAGCCAACCCTATTACGTACCGTTTTCTGGAGTGGTATGTAAAAATATCCATTAATTAGTCAGCTTATTTATGTATTAATGTTATACAATATATAAATAAATTTCTTATTTGTCATGCGTAAAGATAGAAAACACAACGTGTCTTGAAGTAGTTACAGGGATACACAACTTAACGTGTGAAGAGTTTTCTGCTTTTTGGAGAAATGTGGTATGTAAAACCTATACAAACATCAATAAGTATACATAAATTTCAAAATGTAATATGAAGGAAACAACTGTCATTGTTTCTTCATATTATATTTTTATTGAATAGGATAACGGATTCCAGCTCGCTAAATGTCTTCTCAAACAAAGTTTCGCAGTAAGTATATATACTTATGTATAGTCTATAGACTACATTCATGTAAATATTAAATCCATATGCTGCAAAAAAAAATCTAAGTAAAACGTAAGCTTTTTCAGGTCAATCAATAATTAATATTTTAACTTTTCTTGTATGTTGGTTATAAATAACCAAACTACTATTACGTTTACCAGAAACACACTTGAAGGATGGGAACCGAAATGGCAATTCAAGGTATGCAGGTTTTCCATATATGATCTTTTAAATGAATGATTTATTTGTTTTAAATGAAGCACTAATTGCTTATTTAACAATTAACTTACAGGAGATTGTCTTTCCGGACGAAAGCATTACCAGTTTGTATAATTTAGAAATGTATAAGGTGATTGTTTTCAACATTTTGCTGAAACGTTTGTGCATTTTATGCATATAGAGGATAAACTATGAGATATATCTTTACTTCAACATTAATTCAAGCTTTCAAATGCATAATTTTAGGACAATCTCATGCGGTTTTTCAGTTGCTACTACTACACCTTGATGCAGGTATTAAAATAGTTATAAGAAATATTGAAACAAACAAGAGATCATTTAAACAAAAATTCTCATCTCCATTTCAGGCTATTGAAATTATCTTCCCATTCTGTTGGCTTGTTGGTTGCTTATTGGGTTTTTGTTACATATCTATAATTTATGTACTTTCTCAATAAAAAATTATTGATTATTATTAATTGTAGCTTGTTCCATCGTTACCCAAGTTATCGAAATAGCTAGTACATGTATATATAGGCTACTAAAAGTGATGTGGTATATATAGTGGATGATTTTGCATCCCACGGCAAGTAATAATATATACATATATTATCCCATGTTGTCATGTTTTTGGTATTACTCATGCAAAAGTAGAATACTTTTATACGACTAATGGTACAACATTAATTCACAAACCAACAATAATAAGAAATTATCAAATGAGAATAAAAAAATCCTTATGATAGATGAATTCCAAGATAGCTATAGGTTTTTTTAACTCCAAAAACGGAAATGAATTCGGTCACTAAGTTAAATATCATAAAAGGCTGAGCCTATAAGCTTACTTATTTTAAGTAAAAAATACAGGATATCCTAGTGCTTGTAGGTGCTGAGCTAGAATAAGGCCCTAATTACTGGTGAATCCCTATATACATGCACAGTACTAATGAGTCATGACACATATACCAAGGGAGAATTTAATGAATAGGAGACTAATGAAGGAACTGTACCCAAGTCGGCCCCTTGGTTTCAAAATTACAATTGAGTCACACCTTTCCTCGACATTCCTTATATACATGTAGGTACCATTTAGCTATGATTTAACTGTAACGCCGCCTGCAACACTATAAAAGAAGACTCAGCTCAGTTTCAGCTTCCACAATATACTGTGCAGCTTCTTATTCCACAAAGAAATTTAGTCATCCTGCACATGCACATTTCCTTCTCTTCAGTTTCAGCAAAAAGTATCTCCCAATATTCGAACAAAAATGTGGAAATACTGGAAAATATTCTTTGCTTTAGTATTTATTATTGGATTCAGTGTGGAAAAAATATTCGGAAGGCAAACACCGGTAAGTTTATTTCAAGGAATTTTAATGCTATTATATAATTACAACTCAGAAAAATAACATAATGAATGTACAGCTAAATTTTGATAAAACCGCGTGCTATACCTACGTGCTGGGACTTGACATAACTTCTAAGGAAGAAGAAAACGCTGTTTGGGAAAACGAGGTAAACGCTGATACACACTATAGTTTTTCTGTTAAATAATAATCAAATAATTATAAATACATTTAAATTTCGCCAGATAACAGGAACTGAATTAGCGAAATGCACGCTCACTCAACAAGGACTGGTATGTACATAAAATAGCTAAATTTACATTTTAATATTTAGGGTGTGATATCTAAACCTATAATCATGTCTCAATTTTATAGATTGACGCTAATGGAATAAATATTCGACACTTAAAATATCAACACGTGATGTCCAAATGCCCTGCACTAGTGAGTTTATTTGTTATGGTTTGAAAATGGGAAGAATTATTTGATGGAGTTGTGTCGACACATTATTGATCTATTATTTGGAAAAGGAACAGCTATAGTTCCAAATCCAATTCACTGAAGTATTAATAAAATGTTTATCAATGTATTTTCTTATAGATGAATGTAAAGTTAAGAACAGTTCTTGAAGATTGTAAAATGTACATTGAAAACGCCGCCTTTAGAAACGTAGAGGTATATAGTCAGTAATTAAAACAATTAAAATAACATTTAAGAGTAATATATCTGAGATCAATGCCAATATATTTTTATGTTATAGGAAAAGACAGATGAAATGGTGCAATGCATTTATAATACGGTACAAGAGGTAACATTTTGTGGGTGTAAAATTGCTCGAATTCAGATTCAATAAATCCTGAATTGATTTCAAAATATGAATTTATTTTCCAGGAAAACAGCACGTTATAAAAAGCCATGAGAATTCACTTTCAATGGACGAAAACAAGCGTGAAAACTTCAAACAAATGTATAAAAATAAATAAAACCAGACTGCTTTTAATTCATCATTTTATTTATGCGTTAATGTCCATATTTATACTTAGAATTGTCTTTAAAATCAGCGAAATATTATTATAGTCTGCAAAATAAAATAAAAACGCGTTACAATGGGAACAATTAAATGAAGGTCACGTGGATATGCATTTGAAGCAAACCTCTATTGAATCGTAATCAGGACATGCTAAATCAAGTTGTGCTTATAGTTAACCGGAACTGCAAACCTGAAAGATTTTTTTAAAGGAAAAGTATACGTTAATAATTACAAATTTTAGTTTTCGTTAAATCCTACATTAATTAACTTACTTTGGTGTTTTTCTCTTCGATGCATTTAAGAATGTCATCAACCTTGCTCTATATGAATTCACAAAGTGTGTCAAAAAAGCAAATTTCATGCACACAAAAATCACTAACATCAGCTAGATCCAAATAGACCTACTTTATCGAATTGTCCGGCACATTCCTTAATATTTGCCACCATTTGGGTTTTAATCTGCAAAATGTGTTCTCAATTAAGGACTATATTTCAAATTTGTGATGCACTTTAAACCCCTCTCGTCTATTTTATATGCACTTTAAATATATGCTAATTCTCACCCCATCCTCAGCAGTCATATCCGTAGCGGATTTCTCTGCATTTTCTAAGTTGAAGCCATCATCGGTGATCTACCCAGAAAATAGTTTTTTCTAACCTCAATTTATCTTATCATCCCAATGAAAACGACAATGTATTAGAAAATCCACTTACAATTTTCATTTCCATAAAGACGCAATCAACAATTTTATCTTTCGTTGCCTAAATGGTTGTAAACATTTTAAATGGGCAAATTGTCAAAATGGAAAGGGATAATTGCGATTAATAAATGCACTAACCTCATCAGAGAAAATTTTCTCCATTTCTGCCATATCAGCACTTGGTTCTTTTCCAGTCACTTCTGTGATGCATTTTTTACCAACTGCCATTTGCTTGAAATGGATGCAAGATATAGATATATCGGTAAAAGTGTACATCATTGTACTCACATGTCCCATTCCCAATAAAACAGTGCGTTTGCAGCGTTTAATCTTTTTATGACTAAATAGCATGCGATTGTGTGTGATGATTAAAAGTGCAGTATACAGAATTATCGTTTTAATTACTTACTTCAGCGCTAGGCATGCATTTATCATGATGAGCTGGGTTTTGTTGCTGATAAAAAACGAGAACGTCACAATTTAAGCTCTTGGAAGTGTGGTGAAATAATAAAATTGAACGAAATTTGCAATATGAAATAATGCAAAAATTATTACCGTCCCAATAAAGCTTCCAACGAGGCAAACCACCAAAAGGAATTGAGCCAAAGCTTCCATATTGCCTTTACCAAAAACTAGTTTATCAAAAATAGTTGGTTGATAATACTCTCGTATTTGATGCAAACTGATTGAAATTTACCTAGATCTAGGTGATTTTATATCCATTTTCAATTTGAATAGGTCCATTAAAGAAGAACAACAAACTTCCTTTTAACCAAGGACAAACATAGATGAAAAAGAGACAATTTTCGAAACTGCATGAACTGATAATGATACTTTATTCAGTATGTGAATGACAACTAAAGGACAGGATAATTGCTAAATAATATCAGCAACTTGTGTATTTTTGGATCGGCTTTGATTGCACGCTGTTTTACAATACAACGATTGCAACGATGAATAAAAACAACCAACCATAAGTACCTGTAGATTACATGCATATAAAAAATTACTGGAAATTCACAAAAATTTGGGACCTGAAAAATTACTAGTTAGATGGATAAATACACATATAATTAGTCATCAGTCCAATAGTGAATCATTTTAAGCAATTCAAGGACCATATGTACCATGCTCTTTTAAAATATGAAACTGACAAGTATATATTGCTCCAAGTATAGACCTTGTAATATGTACACTTCAAAATACATTCAAAATACAATTTTTAATAACCCTCCACAGTGGATTACTAAAAGTTTTACAAAGCATTTGACCAACCGAATAAACTTCATAGTTATAGAAATATCACATTAATTGAAATGTATGATTCAAAGTGTCGTAATTAGATATTTCTGCCTGAACTATAAGAACAAAAAATCGTGGATTTCGGATTCTGTTATGTCCCTGCGTTCAGGGATTTACTATATAAAAAAATCAGCTAAACACTTCCTTTTATTTGATTTGAGTAAACATGCAAAATCAGAGGATGTTCATTTTGATGACAAAACTATGCATTGATGTACACATCAAGGTCAAATTAAAGTACAAGTTCAAATAGTAGGTGCACTATCATGGTGGGGATACTTAACCGCGATAAAATATGTTTTTGATTAGTTGACAGTGCATGGCTTGAGTGAGCTGACCGAGCTTGTGATATTCAGCATTGCAATTACACAAACAGCCCATTTTGTACTCTATTAAAAAAAGTTATTACCACATTTCATAGAGGATATTAAAATATTTAAACCCTGGTAAAGTGACCACATCTATATAGTGACTACCTCTGAATAGTGATCACTTTTCATAAATTGGTTTTAGTGCATACATATATGTTTTCCTTAATAAAATTTACCTGTACAGTGAGCACCTAAATAAAGTGACCGAATATGGCCATTTTTCGATTATATTATTTAGCAGTTTAATACACTTTATATGAAATTCCGTACAAGAAAGTTATCGTAAAAACAACACAAGATAACCACCATTGATAGTAAACCTAATGCTGAATATGTTAAGCAACCATACGTTTACATGTATATGTTATCTAGGAATACATGTACCAAACCTTGATTAGTGAATCATTATCTAATTTCTTTGAGTTATTCCATCATTGAGAGAAACACAAATTGTCTCAAAAATGATTAGAGTTGACCATATTGCAGGAGGAAATTTATATTTAATTTACACATTATAAATTTTTGTGCTATAAATGCACAAATTGTGTATATATATTATATATATATTTACAAATTGTGAGGCGGACTTTGAACCCAGGTTCCCGCCTCTCATTAAAATTCTTTCGTTTCACGCCCCGCATTCCGATGATGAGGCAAACTTCTAGAAATCGAGAAGTTGGCCAAGGGCAACATTCCAGGAATGCCCGA
>JAQGCC010002841.1:0-17015 GCA_034698905.1 Xestoiulus laeticollis
TTTTAATTACACAAGTCGCTGACTTGGCTGAGAGCTTTCCCCATAGGAAACGGGGTGTTTAGTTTCCCCTTAAGAGGGTTGCATACCAGAATAAGCCTTTTTTTCAAAATTAATTTTTAATTTAATTTTGGAAACTGTTAGGAAGAAATCGAATGTACGAGGACCTAGCTTAAATATTCTATTATTTGTTGAAATTTTTTGCTGATGTATCTGTATATTCCATTTCATGGAAATATGTATGTAAAGTTTACCAGACCCTCTACAATTATAAACTTTACAGACATAATTCCATGAAATTGAATATACATATACATAAACAAAAAATTTAAAAAAATATTAGAATATTTATGCTAGGTCCTCGTACATTCCATTTGTTCCTATCAGTTTCCAAAATTAAATTAAAAAATAATTTAAAAAAGGCTTATTCTGGTATGCAACCCTATTAAGTCATGTTGGCTACTTACATAAGTGGGTGTAATACATCAAAAAGTTGTCGGCTTGTCCGTACATGTCGGATGGGCGGAAAATGATGGCATCGGGAAATTCCTCACGAACGGCATTTTCCCCTCGCCACTAACGAATTGATGTTTTTAATTAAAATTAACGTGTTACTGCTAGCAAATATTTTGTTGGCATGTGCTTGTAAAAGATACCTTGGATGCCAAAAATTCCGAGCCCCCTTTTAAAATCACTCCTCTTGGTTTTTCGGCAACATTCAAAGCTGATACGTGAATCAAGCGTTTGACGCCAGACTCGCGTGCGATTCGAGCTATTTTACGTGCACTGGTAACATTAACTTCCTCCAATGAAAAATTCCTGCGCAATATAATAGTCGATGGTTAAAAATTGCTTGAAGACCACCTGAATGCTTAAAAACTGTAAAAATTACTTTGTATGATTTCCTCTTCCAATAACATTAATGACAACATTTGAATATTTCATTGCCTTGTACAGACATTTTTCATCTCGCACATCCAAGGGCTAGTGTGATAAAAACGTGTCAAATCCTATCGCACATAAAACAGCTTCGATCGAGCATTTCTTACCAGATAAATAATCTGTCCCAAATCGCCGGCTAGCTTCAGCCTTCTAAGTTCGTAATTTTCTCCACGGTTAGGAACAACAACCTGGGTTCCCTGTTTGCCTAAATATTGAATTTGCTTCAGAATGTGCATTGCAAAAAATTAGAGGAAACCGATTTTAGGCAACGATCGTATTCAAAAACGCCTACCCAATTTGCTGATCACACTGCTTCCTAAAAAACCTGTGCCTCCAAACACAGTGGCAACGATTCCGTTAAACGAAGATCTACCCCCTGTGCCCCGTTTGAACGAGGTTAGTTCGGTGTTGTTCAACGGTTTGATGTCAGTTTCGCTAGTAGTAACTTGCGAGCTAGCATTTGAACTGAACTTCGGGGAAGCATATGCAGTTGTCACCGCAGCAGGAACATGCTGACCTAAAAAAAAAAGGTGAAGTGTCGTGATACGTATTTGAGATTTTAACCCTATAGCTTTAAAAACGAAAAGAATTTGGTACCGAGAATTCTAACAACTGTCAGGCAACTCAATCCAGATTTCAAACTAAATTGGTCTCTTGAAAGCATGACTTCTATTGGACAAGTACCTACTCTCATGATGTTCTAACACAAATTTGGGAATTGCCATTCTCAAATTTTGGTTATATATCACAAGTGTGGGATAACTAGTGAAATGTCTGGAACAATCTACAATAGTTAAGTGAAAACTTGAACCTTATTTGTTTGCTATCTAACAACTAATAGCTATAAAAAGACTGCGACTGAATTAGTGAAAGTTTTTTGAATTTCGATCAGCTGCAATACTTGTATCTTGCTATGTAGAATTGGCAGGCTGTGAATGTTTTGTATTTGCTGCAGTGACCTGATGGGATTTTGATAAGGTCATAAAATAATATAAAAAAATACTTATTATTCTAACTATAGCTGAGCCCAATCGTTCGAAGGCCTACACAAGTATTTTATTACTCAGTTTTTAGATGTTATTCAGATGAAACTAGTATGTAGGTTAGTAATGCTTCTTTTCTTTTATTCCATTTCAATTTTCTAGCTGATAGTTGTGTGAAAATTAGTAAAATAAACTTATTTATACTCACGGAGCAAACCACAAGGCTTTATCATGGCAGACGCCATTTTGGTTGGAAGATTATAGCAGTCTGAATAGAAGGTGGCAAGCTGAAGCGCCGTAGTCGTTTTATCACTTTTCATCTGGAAATTTCCATTCGAAATTTATTTTTGATTTGTGACGAACTTGTCTGTACTTGGCTTTCAACATTACTCAATTTGCACGTAAAATAAAATCGGCTATTAAGGTAAGTTAGCAATTTAATCACTTTAAATATTCCCGTTTTTTGTCCATTCAAAGTTTTAATTTTGTTTCATTACCTTACAGTGGATATTATTATAATATCAATTAACACTATTATTAGGCCTATTTGTATGATATCGTACATGTATTTACATGTAATTGATCGTATCTTTAACATTTTGTTGTCAGTCAAGAAAAACAGTATTTGAAAAGGGTCTTTACTACTGCACCTTGTACATGTATCACATCTTAAATACCCACGAAATCTTAATTGATTACATGTACATTTTCAAATGTCAAGGTGATCTTCATGCTATGGAATGTTGCCTAGCTAAGCTTGATTATAATTTTTTTTAAAGAAATGGAATGTAAAAAAATTGACTAAAAAATTATTTAGTATAGATTAAAATTATAGTAATGTTTAAAAATATATTCTCAATAAATTCTGACACTAGTGTAATATTTATATTGAATTTAATTAATGTTCAATATTAAGGCTTTCTTTTCATTCTTCAGTGATCTAAAGATCTTTTCAGGTTATTTTTATATACCGTACTGATTTTGATTTTTGATCCAAACGTTGCGTTTCAAGGCCATGCTCCATGCTATTCCATGCTCTACGCTGTTTTTACCCTTATGTAGAGCCTATACTGTGCTATTGAGAACTCAAATTTTTAAAGATTTATACATTTGTTTATAACATTTTTCTTTGGTAATTTATTATGGTTGTTCGTTTAGTTGCACATTTCTTAAACCATGAAAACAATGTAATTTAAAAAATATATATTGCATAAATAAATACAGTAATTACAGCACCTGAAGTTCTGAACTACAAGTCACTAATTATTTAGGTGTGGGATTTGCTCCCTGTTTGAGGTCGGTGGTAATTTGTCGAAAGGGTTAAATTCCCAAAGTGGCGGCCTTTCGGATGAGTTTAAACTAAGGTCCCGTATAAATCCTCCTTGCTCTCTGCACATTAAAGACACCTCAAGACGGAGGGGGAATAAGTCTCCCATTTGTAGGCAAAATTTCCAGGTACCAGTAGGTGAAGGATGCCATTTTTCTATTGTTATAGTGTTTAGCCCTCATGCTACCAAAACACATGTAGGCCAACGTTAAAAATCGCCAAACAAACAAGTCACTAATTATTTGGTTTGTGATGGAAAAAGCGAATTAAAAAGCAAATTGATAAATGATCTTCGGTCATTTACTTTTGCTAGATTAGTAACACGTACATTTGGGTGTACCACCTGCTAAATCACAAAATAGAAAGCTTCCATCAACGTGTGCACTTAACCATTACTTCAAACCTAATGACGTCATGTATCGTTATGTCAGGTGTTTCTCTAACCTTTTGTTTACAAATGCATTCAGTCAGACGTTTTTACTGACATCAGTCCACCCATACTGCTTGAGTCACTACTTTTGAAAGTGACAACTATAGAGCACCATCAATTGTAAGTTCCGTTTTACATGTACATGTACACATGTATATTAGTTTTGTAAAGGGTTTGACATCTTGTGTAAGAGTTGCCATCATCAAATTTTCGTCAACCAAATTACTTTTAATTATTTTTTATTAATTTTTCTGATGAATATTTTGGCTTGGCAGCAGTTGTTAAATTTTTGCTCTCACTATTTAATGCCCTACTAGTAGTGTTTGTTGAATATTCATGCCTTCTCATTTCAAATTTAGATTTACATGTATTTTGAGTTTGATGCAAATGTCCTTGAGTTGCATCATACATTGAAGTAAGCTTAAAACCTGTTGTCAAGGATGTAATCCAGAAATACATGTAGGCCTACTAGCCTTAACTATAGTTGTGGAAGATGAGCCATTGTTTTAAACTTAATTGTTACTTTCAATCTTCAGGAGGCGACCTGGAGTAGGTTAGATCCTTGCGTCTTTCACAAATATCATTGAAATAACATTGCAAGTCCTTGAATTTTTTTTTCCTGGTAAAAATGTTGCATTCAAAATAGCACATGGAAAATTTGCAGGCAGAGGATGTTTACACCGGTCAGTAATTACAGTTTTTAGAATAATAGGCAAGTCTTACATAAATTGTTCTCGGAGCCTTCAGGCAATTGCTTGTGATATGGTAATTATAGTTAACGGTTTGGGTTCTCCCCCTAATTTGCTTTCTTTAGAAAGAGTTTTTCTTAGCTTTGAAAGACAATGGCTTCAATAGAATCGCCATCATCCCATCCATCGGTAGAGTCAATGCACTTAGATAAATCAGACACAAATTATGACGAAGATTGGTCTGGAACATCTGGGAATTTTCTCGAAAAGCATGGAGAAAAAACTAGATGCTTGCTCCTCAATGCGATGGAGAAAGTTGAAAGGAAAGGTCGTATCACTAAAGAGAGACTGACCACCGAGTTTCGTAATGCCATCGAAGAAATGGAAAAGAAGAAACGGAAAACAAAGGAGAGGCTATCCACCGAGTTCCGTAATGCCATGGAAGGAATGGAAAAGAAGAAGCAAAAAACAAAGGAGATATTTTCAATGGTAAGCTTGATGAATTCATCTGATTCCACATAATACCAACTCTCGAGAATAATTTTAGTCATCGGAATTATAAAATCTGGCAATTTTGTTATAAACTTTATTGAAAAATATCATGAAACCATTCGTGTTGCATGTACCTTACTTTTTATTTCCTAGGCAACGTCTGAAATTTTGTATGCTATCGAAGAAAACGACCAAAAAAATCAGAAGCGCTGTCACATAAAAGGTGGCCGAATAATACCTGCAGATGGAGTCGTTCATTTTAAAGAACCATTTGCGTACAATGCTACGTGTGGATCGGTTTTAGAACTTCTCTTCTTTCAAAAGTGAATACAAAGTCAGATTTTCGGTATTTGTCGGTTTACCTAATTACGTTTATGCAAATACCTTATGCAAATTAATTTGGATACTCTCACTTTACTCAGGTTTTGGATTTGGTTAAGCACCAAAATACCAACATGGATTATGCCATGTTCAATAACATTTTCGGGATTAGCTCTCAATGTTATTACATGCTCCATGTTAATACATTATAGTCCGAATGCTAAGAATGAGGCAAGTACCACCCTTCTTAAATATCATTTATACAAATTTACTTTAAAAAACTGATGTTAAAGAATAAGCCTAGGCTATATTAGTGGCTTTTTTTTCTGTTCTTATGTATCACAGGTTCCTTTGTGGGCTTTTTATTTGTGTTCGCTGGGCATTTTCATTTACCAAACTCTTGATGCATTAGACGGAAAGCAAGGGACGAAATTACAAGAAACTCAACTTGAAGAAATGGCAGACCATGGCAGCGACTCATTGTCATCGTGTATGTTCTATTTGCCATTCACTGTGTTGTCAGGGATACTTTTGTACTGACTAGATAGTCAACATTTTTCTGAATCTGGATACCGTTATATTTCAGGTTTTTTCATACTGGAAATTGCTATTGCCCTTCAGTTGGGCAACTGCCCAAACCTCATGATTTTAACTTGCGCACTAAGCCTCATCGCCTTTTATTCAACACATTGGCAAACTCACGTCACCGATATTGTTGTATTTAGCATGTAAGCCCGTTTTCGCACCTTGCTAGAATATTGGTATTGCTTATTATTGTATACAGTCGTTTATTTACAATTGTATTGGCATTTTTTTTCTATGGCAACCTAGAATCGATGTGACCGAAGCGCAATGGGGCATGATATCGATTCATTTCCTTACTGGCATGTTCGGTCAAGGAATTTGGCATCATCAGGTAGCGCATTATATAATGACATAAATTGCAAATTTTAAAATTTGAGCAGTTTTTGAAAAATGTGGTTTTGAACAGTTTTCAGCTATATAATGATATTATTTCATTATTCCAGATTGAATGCTTAGGTTTGGAACTTGGATACCTCGTAGCTATCTTAGCAAGCATCGGCACTTTTACAGTAATTCTGAGGAACTTTAGGATAATTGCTGGTGGAAAAACACCTATTGACGATTTGGCAAAAATACCTCGTCGCCAAGTAAGACAACATTATATTATGAATCATTTGTATTAGTTTGATGCAACATACTGATAATTATCAATGCAATTGTCAGGGATTGAGGATTTTTTATCCTGCACTACCCATTTCATTATGGAGCATGTTACTGCTAATTACAGTCTTCTCGACCAACTTATTCAACGATAATCCATGCTTGCTGATGATCATGTATGGTCTTGTTTTCTCAAAATTACTCGTGAAATTGCAAGTGAGTGCGTTTTGAATACTGCAACATTTGAATCATTTTCACGAGTTTAGTATTAATGCGTTAATATTTTGTAATTATTTTTAGATATCCAATTTGGGAAAGATTGACTGCGATTTGATCGATTTTTCTTTGCTGGTTCCGACTTTACTTTGCATAAATGCAAGCCTCAATGTTGTTCCTGAAGCCACTGCATTAATTTCAGCTTTGGTAGGTTATAAGTATTCAATTCAATTTTTTACCCTGCAGTCAACATGTAGTATGACATGTGGCAGGGGGCAAAGTGCCAGAATTTTTAATTGGAAAAGTATACGGTCATAGCTGCTTTTTGGAGAACTATCCCGACATTGGCCTTTACATGCCTATATCGGCGATTAAGGGAGGTTGTGGGAAACCACAACCAGGAACCCAGGGCCTCCCGAAATCAAGGAGCTGAACTAAGCACAAGTAACCAATTTACTATACCTATTCCATTGTCTTTACAGGTTTTTAGTGTCATGGATTTCTTACGTTACGTTACCTATTTATGCTGGGATATCTGCGAATTCCAAGACATACACATATTCACTTTGAAGTATCCGTTAGGAAATCCAAAAAACCGGGCTGGGGCTCGCGGCATCTACCTTAATGGTTTGAACAATCAACAGGTGATACAGCGATTGTCTATCAAGGACTAAATTATTGCTTGCAAATTTGCTTTTGCACTCAATTTAGATAAATAAGGTAGGCCCTATAATCTTATTAATTTTGTAACTTCTATTTTATGGGTAGTTTTGTACAGTGTAAATGATCCTGTGGTGTCAATTGTTTTTAATTCTATTTCAGCAATGTTTCAAGTTTGTCTTGACATCATTGCTTTTTTTTTAAATATGGAGCAGGAGGTCTTGAATTATTTTTGTAATACATTGTACTACAAGGGTAATATAGTGAAAGTGGTTCTAAATTTTTCATTGAAAATGAAAACATTCTATATAAAGGGGAAAAAATGGGATATAAATTTCGATCAGGAGAAGATACATATTGACTCAATCTTTCTGCAAATATCATAAAAATACTATAAGGAATCATTTTAATATATTTGTTTATTGTAATTCAATTTCATGGTTGTGTTCAATGCTCTTAATTATAATTCAATTGTATGCAACGATTGTTTGTAAAATGCAATTTCAAATAAAATAGGAACTTGCATTCGAGCTATTTTCTTAAAGTTTTCCAACTTCAAACAGATAGGCTGCAAGAACTTTGCTCTGAAAAACAAAAATTGTTCTAAATTAGAAGTATCCAAATGTGCAATTGTATTATATAATCTTTTATATCAGTGATAATTGGGAGGACTGTAGGTGGTTAAATCCCAAACAGCCAAATTTTAAATGTAAGATGTAATTTTATTATTATATTTTTTTGATAACCTAGTTTTCTATGACCCATTTTTTTAAAATAAAGGTACTCTGAGCTTGAACTGACAACTGAGCATATTTTTGAGAAATGAAATGGTTCCTCAAATTTTTTTATTTTTCGAATTGCACATAAACACGTGATTGGTGCATTATCATGCTCAGGGTTTTTTCACTTGCCATAGGAAAACTGTGTGCGTAGGATTGATTTATGAGCATGCAGGTTTGTGTTAGGGAAAAATAATGCAACTCAGATTGGAATCTGAGCAATACCAATTTTACTACAGCGCATGCTCTAAATTTTTTACTTGCTTAGTTGTCTTAGTACCCTTATTATTGCATAATTGTAAAAAATTGAAATACAGATTTTCGTTTTGAAAAAGCAAAACAAATTAATATTCCCATCAGCTGAAAAAAATTGTAATACTAGCTTCTACTTACACCCTCGATGTAATTTTTACGGTCAATCTTCTCATTTTGTGAATGAGCACCATCGTCACAAGCTCCAACTGGTAGGAGCATCACATTCTTGCCAGTCACTTCTTCAAAAGTAAGAGCGACAGGGATGCTACCTCCTTCCCTCGTCATGTCAGGGTCTTGTCCAAAAACTAATTAACAAATTTCTTCGGTCAGAAATCCGTGATCAAACATGATAACCTGCGTAAAACTTTGCCTTACCAGCCTTAGCCGCTGCCTTGCCGGCATTATAATGCGGGTGATTGGGATCGCTCATCCAGGCCTTTGCTCCGCTAATCAACGTGACGCTACAACCAAAATATTCCTTTTAAGATATTGATTCAGATTTAAACATCAACAACTCAATTCGGCAATTACTTGCCTCATTTTGTTAGGGCTGCCACGTTCTTTGAATTTCAAGTTGAGATGGTTTTCGACACATTTCTTTATATGATCTGGAGTCTGGTGAGGTACAAGGCGGATGGAAAATTTGCCAATAACTTTTCTTGGAATGACAGTTTTGCAGCCAGCACCATCAAAAGCACCTTGGATTCCTGCGTAGTGCAATAATGGTGGGGTCTTTAATCTGGTTAAAATTATATCTTGCTGCATGCATGTATGATTAGATTTTCTAAACAATATTTACCGTGTAAAGACAGAGATGGATAACGCCAACGGTGCATAAGAGTCTGGATTTTATCCTTATGGTGAATTATGCGTGGGCAACCAAGATCCTTGGTGTATTCATCCTGCAATGCATTTTTAAATCATGTAAAATTTTGGCTATTTTAATTGTAAATCATTGAATTGACAAAGTTCTAGTCGACTGACCACATCGAAATCAATGTTGTCATAAGTTTTCCTTTCTTCATCCGTTAGTGGGGCTACTTCGTCTAATACTCCAGGAACTAAGATTTTCCCGTTAACATCTGAAAGGGTGCTTAGTAGATAGCACAAATCTCCCATCGCTTCATGGCTAACCAAAAATAATTTGCTTTTAAAGTCGGCTGATGCCAATACAAAGAAAAAACTTTAATGGTAAACTTCATACACTGTGCCTCCAAACACCTGGAATTCAAAAATTACAATTGGATAAACGGGTGAATCGGATTTATAATGTTTAAACGCAATTTCTATTCTAGGACCAACGTACCCCGGAATGCAAGTCCTTCGCTGCACATTCGATTTCGACAAAGAAATATGCCATCCCACTAAAGCAAAGTCAGGAAATACAGGTTAGCAGCATGAAAATTGTTATTTAAGGGCCGGTTGCACCAACTGAGGTGAAAATCTAAGGTTTACTAAACTTGGGTTAAAATATAACTCCTGGTTAACCTCCAGGTTAGCTGTATGTGTTGCACCCAGGGTTATAGAACCCATGTTCAAACATGCAGAAAACAAAATGGTCGCCATATAATTCTAGAATATTAACCCGAGGTTAACCCTGCCTACCTGCTGGGTTAACCTTTTGCTCTATTTTTCCCAAACCCACGCTTGTGCAATGCAAGGGTGGTTATTAACCTGCTTTATAACCTAGTGTTATAAAGCAGGTTAACCTTTGGTCATTCCTAACCTTTATTGGTGCAACTGGCCCTTAAGCGTCATCGATATAAAAAAATGTGGGAGTATATTTTACCGAAGCCCATATGTCAAGCAAGGCTTTGTCTTTCCTAACCAATAATTGTCCGAAATGCAGGTGTAATCAACGTCCTATAATAATTGAAAATATTTTTTTTAAAGGTATTTTTTTAAAAAGTTATAAGATTAAATAGAAGCATACCTTAAGAAAACTGTCTTTTCTTGCATAGAGTAAATCGTCGAGACCTTCCGACCCGGATTCTTCCATGCCTTCAAAAACAAACTAGAACCAAGCATTGCGCCTATGCTAAACTAGCCATTTGATAGTAATTTTATTTCCTTTAAAATTTTCTTATTTTTACCTTTAAGTTAACTGGTACTTCCTGACCGGTCTTCTCATAGGCTTCCAAAGCATTGAGCCAACCCAAAACAGGGCCCTAATTAAATTATTTATTTATAAGATATAAACAGTTTTAATTGCTTTATCTAAAAGATAGTGAAAAACCAAATTACTTTATCATCAGTGGATCCTCTGCCAAATAACTTCCCATTCACTTCTGTCAAGACAAAGGGCTCGGTGTCCCATCCATCCTCCTGCACCAATGTTAAAATTACATTTATTTAAAAATCTTCCAAAATAATTTGAGTATTGGTACAAGAATCTGATGGATTATACCGTTAATGCCGGCTGTACATCCAGATGACCATACACGCAAATGGTCTTCTTTTTCGGGTCCTTTCCCAACTGGCCCAGTAAAATCGGTGGCAAAGGGAGAGTGGAGCCATCAGGTAATGTTTGAATACCTACGTCGGCAAGCTCAATAGTTGCACCAAATGCCTTTAGTCTCTATTGAAAGATTGAAGATCATATCTTTGATTGACAGAATTACAAAAATTATATGCTGGGTGAAATTTGAACGAAAAACTATATGCCATTTCTGCCTTTAGCAAAATTTAGGCTTTATTAGAATAAGACCGTTTGTTTAAAATTAGCCGTTGTATTGCCCACAAACAACCAAAATTATCCCGATTTATACCTTTGCTATCCATTCTGTCATAGTAGTGATATGTGGGCGACATTCTGGCCAAGCTGATACACTTTTAATAGCTACAGCTTCTTTGAGGTCAGCCACGAATTTATCTTGATGTTTATCAATGTAACTAAGGAAAACAAAAACATAATGGGAATGATGCATCCGGTTTCAAAAACTTCGAGGCAGCAATGTATCCATTATAACGAGTGTCACTTCAACGTCCAATGTCAAATGATTTTAATGCATATTAGTAATAAGGGAGGCTTATACAGATTGCAACTCAATATCTTTGAATAATTCGTTGGAATACCTTAAATCTCGACATATAGGACTATAAAAAACATGTAAGCCGTTATCCATTGTTAGTTAATCACATTTTAAAGTGTCGGCTCGATTTATCTAAAACAATGACAATTTACGATATCGCGAGGCTATAGCCACCGACATGCGCTTGTATCAATTGTACACACTATCAAGGCTATATTGTTACAGGTGGTGCCATTTTCTAAACTTAAGATATAGCTGGATGCATTTGCAATACTGACATGTTCCAAAACATTTTTGAAGAATGCTGCAAACAGTGCAAAGTACTCATATGCCAGTAAATTAATTATCAATTTTATCTTCATCAAATTTTTGGTTGAATTCCCCTTACTTTTGTACGCAACCATGAAAAAAATCACCTAAACAGTTGGCATTTTAGCCATTTAAAGTAAAATTAGAATCATACCATTCCCACTGGGAATTAATTGCCATTTGCACAGAAATATTGCACTAAAAGACGGGTCCAGTGGTAATAGTAAAAGTTAGATTAATTGAAGCTATAGGCCTATATAGGATATTTTAATTTTACAATTTTCTAATTTGCTAACATTTGGTATTTTTTTAGCATAAAATGTTTTCTATTTTTTTACTAAAAAAACGTTTGCAAAGTTTTCAAGCAACTTTTGATCATTCTGTTCATATTGTGAATTGGGCATAAATAAAAAAATACATGCATATACAACAAGATGCATATTTGCCAAAACCAAAACTGATATGCGACTTTTAAATGACTTCTGATGCAATATGTGCAAGCAAATTAAATGTGCAATTGGCACCTGTTGATTGAAACATGGTTTGAAATCATGTTTGCATTTGTGTATAGCCTATACATACATGTATGTACACGATATAATTTCTAGTTCTTCGTGGAATGTTAATCGTTGATCAATTAATTTTACACATATTAAAGTAATTGCATGCTAACACGTACGAATACAATATATTTTATACAAGGAAATCAAGCAACAGGAAGTAGATGCAGTACTTAATTTTAACTTATAAAGAATTATTCAATATACTTACTCAAAAATTTTCTTCATCTCGGTTTTGGGTGCCATTTCGTAAATTGAAAACTAAAGATTATATAAATCTTAGCAGGTTAAAACTCAATAATAAATGGGGGAACTTTGAAGAAGTACTAGTTTTACACGTACGTAAGTTACCCGGTGTCCAGCTTTACACAACGTACTTATCTCTAAACAAGTTTAAACTTAGCGATAACTCAATGTTGTATTTCTATTGGATGCTCTTTTAGAAATAATATGTAAGCAACGTATCAAGATGAATCTTTGAAATAAAGTTGTGGGTGGTTTCAGCTGTAATCTTTGGCTTTGGTCCACAAGGAGCAAGGTTGACAGGGCGTTTCGAGGGGGGCCCAGGGGCGTTTGTACCCAAATTTGTTTTGTATCGTCGTTGGCCTTTACGGGCCTCCGTTATAGTATAAAGACTCCGTAGGGACCTGTATACAGCGCCCAAAATGCAAGCAGAAACAACAAAACAAAAGAACAAACAAGGCGTCTGCTTTAATTTTGCCAATCCGAGGTTTCACGTGCTTAAATTGGTAAAGTTTATTTATAATTATTACTGTTATTAAAGTTTTAATCTGAAGTATATGGGCCTTATGCGGAGTAAAGTCATCGACGAACTTGTCTCGAAAAATGACAGTAATGATGTCTTGGCGAAATATTATATGCATATTATAGGCCATGATCTATGTCATAATTAAGGCCCATATCGTGATAAAGCCCATTGAGAGTTTTGAAAAGCAATGCTATAGTGTAGCAATGCAAATTAATATTCACAAATATATCGTTTTTCGGGTATAAATTAATAATTTGGCAATAAATTAACCAAACATAACCAACATTGGTATCTATGGATTTTGAAGTGAATTGGGCCTCTTCATACTAGTACATGCATATGTAGTCCTTTTTACATGTAGGCCTACATTGGGTCAAACATTTTATTATTTGGCCCATTGGTTTCTATTGGTGACGTACTTTAGGCTATAGGATCATAGAAAAATTCTATTGTTTTTTATTGGTTTTAATTGTTTTAATTATTTATAGGCAAATGATCAATCCAATTAATAAAAATAAATAAAATTAAGTCATTGGAATGATAGAAATCAATAGTACTAATAGAATGTCTTTATTGTTTTCTATGAGATTTTTGACCAGGGATTATTGCGCAAAGGAAAATTCCGCACACATCCTCATATATCAATCATACATAATCGTGTTGTTATAAGAGTGTTTCTTCCTTCTAGGTTAGAGAACACCATGATAAAATTACGGTGCAAATCTATCTCACGGATTGTGTCCAAAATTCAAAGTGCATCCACTGCGGCATCATGCAGGAATTTTCACTTCTGCTCATGTAGGCCGGAAGCAACATTGTATTTACCAGGACGTACTCCCTTCAACCGATTCAGAGGAGGAGTATTAGAAAGTTATATTTCTAGCACGCATACTTTTCAGCGTCATTGGGAAAGTACTTCAAGTGTGCAACAATTGGACATGAACAAGGACTTGCATTGTGTGCATGTCAATACTTGCTCGGACTTGTACTCAAGTTGGTATAATTTGGATGTTAACAGAAGCATGCCCCTGACAGGCGTGGACTTTGACGTTGTGTATTTCGATTCCAAACCTGGAGCACCAGTGCACACACCAGTTATTGTAGCCCTACATGGAACAGCAGGATCCCACTTACATTTTTCATCCATCGTTCCAATTTTAATGGAATCTGGAGCCCGTATTATTATACCTAACTTTCCAGGTTTGTTTTTAAGCATTGCACGCCAAACATAGTGATCGTTTCATATTTTTCCCCCATATCTATATGTTTGGAAATTATGTGAGAACCCATGAAAATTGATTTGACATTTATTATACATATATCAAGGATGCGGCAATACGCCTTTGGATGAGGGAAAAAACTTCATGCACACAGATCAAGAAAGGTCGTCATTTGTCGCTGAATTTTTAGATGTATTAGGTATATCAAGGTACAAAGACGTTGCTCTAGATTTTGCTCTTTAAAATTGCGATCAATATTTTCACTAGCCACTTATTTACAGGGTTGATGTCCTTATAGTGCATAGTGCAGCAATTTATCCAGCTTTGTATTGCTTGGATAATACAGACATGTTTAAATCCATCGTTTTCTTGAATCCAGGAGGGCACAAGCCAGTTAAGTAAGTTTGAATTTAATAATATTATAATAAATGTTGATTAAGATTGATACCAAATCAATTTTACATGTTTCATATTACAGAAATTTCGCTTTTTATAGATCATTACAGCCGGTGTGGTTCTACCAAATTGCAGTGCAATTGCTCGACAACTCGTTATTTCGACCTTTGGCTCGATTCCTTAAGCCAATATTTGCTCCTGACACGAAGCTCGGATTTGAAGATCTTATTATTGCTGCCAAAAGTCTGGTCTTCGTAAATTTTGATTTTGTAAGAAGTTTGTATTGTTTTAAATGATCATAAACCAGAAATACATTTTTGGGTAATTTATATTGAGTGCCGTTTTTATTTTTCTAGGTGGAGCAAATGCTAATAAACCTAAGACTGAGAAACATCCCTATGATTTTCTCATATGCAGTGAACGATAACGTAGTAGGGGGTAAAGTCTTAGACGAAATGATTCAAATACTACAATTTTCACCCGATGAAATAGCACGTTATGATGCCAAGGGACACCTCGTTGAACCGCAAACGGCGCAAATTGGAAAGCCACATCCGCCTTGCATCATTTTTGAAGATGGCGGTCATTTCGTCATGAATGCCTACCCCGAAATTATTGGAAAATCAATAAAAGACCTCTTAGAACACATAAAAAATCGACCAGCAGTAGGGGCTCCGAGATAATTATAAGGTACATGCACGTCGCCTTGGACTAATTGCTGTACTTCAAGATGTAGCTAATCGGCCGACCGCTTAGCAACGAACATAATGTCGAAAATATTATGGAATATCGACGTTTAGTGCATTTTAAATTATAATTAAAAACAAGAAGTGTAGCGAGAAATCATTGTCGTTTTACATGTTTTTTTTTATTTCTCCAAATTTATAGTTGAACTTTTGTGGACCAGTGTACCGCTTAAATGCCCCCTGAAAGCGCCCAAGGTCAAATAAGTAGAATAATGAATATGGCTAGTGGCGCTTTTATTTCTCCTACATCGGATTTGAATGAATAGTATTTTCCGAAAAATGGCGTGTCGTTTACTCACAAAGAGCAATATTGAAGAGTTCGTGAATTCTTTTGATAATTTTCTCACCGATTGCGATGGTATGTTTAAAAATACTTGTACATATATTTACGTGAGTCTGTGCACATTGTATAGGAAGTGAAAGGGAAAGAACACTGGGAAATTGTACATGCATGCTAGACCACCCTTACAGAAAAATTTTTACACTTTTGGTGACAAATAAATTCAAAACAGATACATTTTACATCTTTAGGTGAATTTTTGGTTTTTTTTGGTAATTAATTCGTCACAACTAGTCTTTTGACAAAAAGACCAAAAATGGATAAGGTGTTTTTTTGGTAAACTTTGTCTTTTTATGTCAATTTTTGGTCTATTTTTTGAGAGCAAAAAGTGATCAAATTAAAAGACGTCTCAAATAGGTTTTTATTTTGTACCGATTGTATTATTATCAATTTGTAACTAAAAAAGGATCAAAAATTGTAATAGTCAATTTTATCATTTTTTGATCATATAATGTGATCAAAATATTACTTAAAATTCATCTTTTTCAGATGCAAAAAGTATGTTAACGCTTTCAACTTTTGATCACCTATTGAGACCAAAAAACGATCTAAAATTGGTCTTTTTTATATTCAAAACGGATCAAAAAATTGCCATATGGAAATACGTACATGTATCTGTATAATTAAGTTTATAATTCTAGAGGTTTAATTGGTAAACTTTACGGGCATACTGTATTTCCATGAAATGTAATATACATATATTTAAACAAATAATAAAATATTTATGCTAGGTCCATGCACATACATTTTATTTGTTCTTATCATGCAGTTTCCAAAATTAAATAAATCAATAATTTAGAAAAATCTGCTTATATATTCTGGATAAGCATTTTGTCAAAACAATAGTTCTAAAAAAAAAATGAAAACGTACAGCACAAAATTTAACATATATATTCAGCTAAATATGTGTGTGAAAATATTTTAAACTAATTAATGTACTACAAGTAGTTAAAATCCATTTCTGATATCTATAGGCTACAACTTTTAGAATTTGTTGGAATTACACATGTGTTCCAACAAATTCTAAAAGTTGTTGCCTAGATATACATATACATATATGCATAAATGTATATATGCTCATAGAAGCTCCAATAAATTCTAAATGTTGTAGCCTATAGCTATCAGAAATGGATTTTAAACACTTGTAGTACGTTAATTTAAAATATTTTCACACACATATTGTAGATTAATGTGTTAAATTTTGTTCTGTACATTTTCATTTTTTTTAAAAAACTATTAATTGATAAGTATAATTTGCATATAATATATTGCGTATAATATGCAAATTAAACTTCTACGAGCGTATACACAGTATTTGTTCCAACACAATTAATGTAGGGCATTTGTGTTGAAACAAATACTGTATA
>JAQGCC010002842.1:0-17008 GCA_034698905.1 Xestoiulus laeticollis
AAAGGTTATTCAGGTGGCTAAATCACTGCTAAAAAGATGGTGGACACTTAAACAGAATTTAACTCGGCCAAACGAGGAAGCCTTGGAAGAGGAAACAGGAAAGGGATGAGGTAGAAAGGAAATCTATATATTATGCAGGGCAGGGTAGGGAAGTGCAGGGAAAGTACAACTTGTAAAGTGTTTGGTAGCGCTCCATATAGGAGCTTCAGTCTCAAAGGAAATGCTACAACAATCCAATCCAATCCAATGCGTAGTCGGTTGGGTGATTTTTCAGGTTCAGCAAAGTTTCAAATTGAATTTTTTATAAAATTGATCTACGTTTTGAACTTCGATACAGTAACATAACGCTAAAATTGGCATACGGATAAGCCATATTTATTTTAGATATTACAACGGAAACACCGATAGTTTGCTTTTCATAACACTTGATCTATTAAAAATATGTTATGGATTTAACATGATGAAAATTAAACATTGATAAGTATTAAATTTGAAAGTTTATCGAGCAAGTTAAAAACAAACGTGGTAGCGAAAGCGATAGTTGTCGTATTTCTAATAACCATATTTCGTATAACATAATCGATACGTTTTCTAATAAATGCACAAGTAAAATCAGTAATTTAATAGTTAAATGTTAATTTAAATGAACAATTTAAATGTTCTGAATGAAAATGAAAGCGGCAGTGCTTCTGTTCATCTTAATCTTTAAAGGTAAGTGTTCAATAAGAATCGGACGCATCTAGATTTAATTTTATCAACGGTAAAGCGTTGACATTTTTTCCCATATCGTAGATGTTTGTACGCAACATTCAGAAATAACCGAACATCCTAAAAACTTTACCGTAACAAGCTGCCTAAAAGAAGTGAAATTGAATTGCAAGTTCGCGAACGAAGTTAGATGTTCGTGGCAGCGAAACAACCGACCGGTTGCAATTACGGATCGATATAAATTTACGGGCAGTAAAAATGGTATTGACGACGAAGACTGTTCCGTAGCGATCAGTAAACCGGAAAAGGGATTCGACGAGGGATACTGGAGATGTACCGAAACACTTGACGATTACAGTTCTATCGGGACACAATCGGAACCCGCTTATCTGCGATTTCAATGCGAAAACTGCGGTAAGTGAGGTCGCGCTAATTCTGATCTGGGATGAAAATTGGGAAGCCGCATTCTGCTGACTAATTTCATTAAATTTATCGTCTGCTTTAAAACGCTTACGATTAGCAGACGCTCCAATCGCACGTGTTCCCGAAACGTCTGGTAACCGTTTGGCAGGCGATTACCAAATGTGCCATTTTTTAACCGATCCCCAATCATTAGACAGGTTCTACCGTCCTAATAAGCGGGTATTTTTAAAGTATTTGTATTAGTGTCCGGGACTTGGCGCTACACCGATAACAATAAACGGGTGATATCCATGTTCCCGTCAAGCGAATTCCAGCGTAATTAAATAAGTTTGGTTAAGTTTAAATATTATTAACTCTTTGTCAGATGAGTGTTGGAAGACAACTCTTCGTCCAGATCTAAACCAGCATTCTGATAGAAATCCTGATGATCAAAGTACGTAAATCAACTACATGTAAAATTTATGTATATTGTACATTGAAATGTATCCAAATTTCACACTTTGGATAATTCATGCATGCAGAAATTTAAAATATATACATGTATATTGACAAAAAATTCCAAAACATAAATACATGTAATAAATTTATTTGAAAATACACAAATTTTCCAAAAAATATAAAATTAATTTTTAATAAATTCTGAATTTTTGTATTTCAGAAATGGACACAGTTATAATTGCAGTGGCCGCAATCGGGGGAATAGTAGTCATAATTATAATCATCATTTTAATAATTGTTTGCTGGCAATGTAGGAAAAGAAAACCAGAAACATGTAAAAAGTCATTAGAATATGCTGATTTAGTACACTGTCTAAAATGGACAATTTTAGGGGTACTCAAGTTCATCATCGTACATCTGAGATTTCGTATTTCGTAAATGAGCACGTGCTATCTAAAAATAGATTTTTTTTATATATAGTTCTAAAAAAACTGATTTTAGAACGCACGCGAATTTTTTCATATTCTTAGAATGCATGTGCGTTCCAAAAGTCGATTTTTGGTTCTAAAAATTCTGTTTTTAGAACGCACGCGAATTTCTTCATATTCTTGGAATGCATGTGCGTTCCAAAGGTCGATTTTTGGTTCTAAAAATTCTGTTTTTAGAACGCACGTGAATTTCTATTCATTTTTAGAAGCACGTGGGTTCTAAAAGTTGATTTTTAGAAGCACGTGGGTTCTAAAAGTTGATTTTTAGAAGCACGTGGGTTCTAAAAGTCGATTTTTAGAATGCACGTGATTACGCAAGAACCTGTTTTTACGAAATAATATGAAATCCCAGATGTACGATTCTGAACTTGAATACCCCTAATATAACATAATTTTATTGTACAATTGCATAGGTGACCATGGTCCTTCTAAACCTGTTGCAGAGAACAATAGGTAAGCCTAATATGTTTGAAATATAAAAAATTATAAACTCAATCAAATGTTCAATTTTTGAAAAAAACACAATCGTAGTCATTGAACATTTTGTAATTATTATCCACTTTGTAAACACATAAAAAGTGCTTTTTAGCATTGGTATGAGAAATTATTTACATCTTTTAGTACCATTGTAAGATATCCCTAGATATACGTTGAGATTGTTTTACTCAATTAACAAGTTTTTCCCCATCATCAACAAATTGATTTTATGTAACAAGTAATAACTGTGAAAATATTCTTAAGGTTAATAATTTTATCCAATTACGACATTTTAGGCCTTTTCACATTGTGAATTTAAAAACAGAAATTTTGTAAGAAATAACAATGTTTTAAATAATTGAGAATGAATTTTGACTATTAAAATGTTGTTACTAACTACTGGTGCAATAATATTTATAACTTACTGTACCAAATTTTAAAAAATAGCAAAAATAGGCAAAAAGGCCTAAAATTGCTTGCAGGCCTTTTTGCCATTTTTTTACAAATTTTGTAAGAAATAACAATGTTTTAAAGACTAGAGAATGAATTTAACTGTTTAAATGTTGTTAGTAACTTCTGGTGCAATAATATTAACAACTTAATGTACCAAAATATTAAAAAAACGACAAAAAGAGGCAAAAAAGCCTAAAAATGTTCGTATGCCTTTTTGCAATTTTTGACATGTTTTGTAATAAATAAAAATGTTTTAAAGAATAGAGAATGAACTTAACTGTATAAATGTTGTTAGTAACTTCTGGTGCAATAATATTAACAACTTTGTGAACCAATTTTGAAAAAATAGCAAAAAGAGGCAAAAAGGCCTAAAAATGTTTGTAAGCCTTTTTGCCATTTTTCACAAATGTTGTAATAAATAACAATGTTTTAAAGACTAGAGAATGATTTTAACTGTTAAAATGTTGTTAGTAACTTCTGGTGCAATAATATTAACAACTTAGTGAACCAATTTTGAAAAAATAGCAAAAAGAGGCAAAAAGGCCTAAAAATGTTTGTAGGACTTTTTGCAATTTTTTCACAAATTTTGTAATAAATATTAATGTTTTAAACAAAACAAACTCGATTTTACCTATTTAAATGTTGTTAGTAACTTCAGGAACAATAATATAAACAACTTAGTGTAACAAATTTTAAAAAATAGCAAAAATAGGCAAAAAGGCCTAAAAAAGTTTGTAAGTCTTTTTATTATTTTTCACAATTTTTTTCCCCTTTTTTGTAAGAAATAACAATGTTTCAAAAAAAGTTAACTATTAAGATGAGGTTACTAACTTCCAGTGTAATAATAAACAATATCGATTTCACCAAATTGGAAATAATTGTCAAATAGTGCCAAAAAGCCTAAAATTATTTTACAGAATCTGCATTTATAGCTATTAAACCTTCTTCAGATTAAATATAAGTGATATTTAGGCACTTTAGTTATTGTTTAGTCATTATGGTTAAGTCCCTAAATAACATCTGAGTCTTTTTCCATCTCCAGATACACAGATCAAACTCTTCAGCCCATGTTGCTTCTCCAACAAGGACAGTACAACTATCCACCTCCGATGATCGGAATGATGGCACCGCCGGCCGTAAATCAGCCGCAGTACCAAACGCTGACCACCGGTCAATACCTGGTGCCCATTGCCATGAGCCCCAGACCGACAACGCTCACCGTCAACGATAACGGCAAACCCGTCGACGACAAACCGAAAAAAGTAAAACCGAGCAAGTACGAGAACGTAACGCAGGAAGAACATCATTACGATGAGATTGACGACACTTAACGTGTTCGATATTACATGTGGGGCCCTAGTCTTGAAAATAACAGTAGGCCCTTTGCCAGCCAACTGTCGATAATGAATTTTTTTTATATAAAACAATGTAAAACTTAATGGGAATAAACAATAACTTGCTATCTTGAAAAACTTGACGCAACCTCTCTATTTGGGCATAGTAAAAATAAGTGACCTTACCGTTAAACACGTATTCATGGAGCGGTATTCGCAAGCAACGTAGTCCTCGCATAGGCCTATCGTTAAATGCCCCAGGTAGGTAAAACACTTCAAGGGCCTTCTGGAACCCTAAGTTACGAAATCCGAATGCATACATCACATGATTTAGCTGTTTCCCCTGTAAATGACCAATAAATGTTTTTAGTATTTAAACGGGTTTGAATCATGTAGATGATCCCTCTAAACAAGTAATGTATGTGTACTTGTATTTCCACATATTAGACATCTTTAATTATGAGAAGTACAATATTAAACCACTAAAAATATACCACCACCCTCTGAAAATGTACCATCGACCTCTAACAATGTTCCATCACACCCTCTGAAAATAAACCATCACCATCTGAAGATGTACCATCAACCTCTAATAATGTACCATCGACCTTTAACAATGTACCATCACTCTCTGAAAATGTACCGTCAACCTCTGAAAATGTACCATCATAACCTCTAACAATGTTCCATCACACCCTCTGAAAATAAACCATCACCATCTGAAGATGAACCATCACCCTCTGAAAATGTACCATCCCCCTCTGAAAATGTACCATCACCCTCTAACAATGTACAATCACCCTCTGTAAAAGTACCGTCGACCTCTAACAATGTGCCATCACTTTCTGAAAATGTACCATCGACCTCTAACAATGTACCATCACCCTCTGAAAATGTTCCATCGACCTTTAACAATGTACCATCACCCTCTGAAAATGTACCATCGACCTCTAACAATGTACCAAACCCCTCTTGAAAATTTACCATCACCCTCTAACAATGTACCATGGACCTCTAACAATATACAATCACCCTCTGAAAATGTACCATCGACCTCTAACAATGTACCATCGACCTCTAACAATGTAGCATCACCCTCTGTACGTGTACCATTCCCCTCTGAATTTCAACCATCACCTTCCGAACATGCACCACTCACATCAGCACATAATATGACTACAGTCAGTCTTTGTCATAACTCCAGATATGGACTTGCCTTGTCCATCAACATAATATAACAAGGTGCATTCATATCAACTTAAAAAATTCATTTTCTACGAATTCTGAGATAAGGTATGAGTGTATCTTAAGTTTTTCTTATCTGTTTTACCTCCACCATATCTATATTTACATTTGAAGCCATATCTTCATGTTTCCGATAACTTATCTTGACGTTCCGAAGAAACGGTTAACTTCCAGTTTCAAAACCGTTGTTTTTGAGTGGCAAACCGTAAGCGACTCTTACTTTGGAAACATATCAAGCCATATCAAACTATTTTAGCAATGGAAGACACTGTCCCAGATCCGCTAACTGAATTAGCAACAAGACAGTAAGGTTAGCATCTATCAAAAGGTAAGCTATTTTAGATAAATCAATTTTGGATAAACCTATTTTTTTAAAAAAATATATATTTAGTTTTCCTATAAATTTCAGATATGGGGATATTTGGCTTGATTTTGGTCATCAGTTTCTGTATGATGAGTATGAAAGCAAAATCAGATGATCTTTTAACATCATATATGACATCAACACATCCAAACCAGGATTCTGATGCCAAAGGTTAGACCCTATATGACAATGCATGGCCATATATGGCCAGATATAAAATTCAAATTTTTTTTTGATAAATTTCCAGTAGGAGAAATGATTGAAATGCTACCTGAAGACTATGAAAACAATACAGACCATATTACCAATTCAACAGAGCCAAGTAAGTACATATATGTCTCATATATGGCCATATCAAAATTTGAAGACGCGAACATGCAATAACATTTCATATGGCTCATGTACAGTGTCAATAACCAATAAGTAAGGGTGGTACATTGATGGAGGCTTGAGGTACAGAGGTGGGTGGTTTAAGTTCAGAGAGGAATGATACATTAACAGAGGTGGGCATATTTCATGTTCAAAAAGTTTAAAGGTGGGTGGTATAAGAACAGAGGTGGAGAATGGCAGTAGAGGCAGACAGTGCAAATACAGAGGAAACGATGCAATGACAGAGGTGGTATGTTGTACAAGTACAGAGGTAATGATAGATTATCAGAGGTGGTATGTGGTACAAGTGCAGAGAGAATGATAGATTAATGGAGGTGGTATAAGTACAGAGGTGGGTGCTACAAATACGTACCGATCTGGGTGATACAAGAACAGAGGTAGATGATACAAATACAGAGGGTACAAAAAAAGGTGGTATAAGTACAGAGGTGGGTGCTACAAATACGTACCGAACTGGGTGATACAAGAACAGAGGTAGATGATACAAATATAGAGGGTACAAAAAAGGTGGTATAAGTACACAGCTGGTTGGTATAAGTATAGAGGTGATGGTATAAGTAAAGATATGGGTGGTTTAAGTACAGAGGAGGGTGCTACAAATACGTACAGAACTGGGTGATATAAGAACAGAGGTAGATGATACAAATACAGAAAGTACAAAAATTGGAATAAGTACAGAGGTGGGTGGAATAAGTATAGAGGTGGGTGGTATAAGTGCAGATATAGGTGATATAAGTACAGACATGGGTGATATAAGTACATATGAGGGTGCTACAAGTACAAATATGGTTGCTACAAATACGTAAAGAACTGAGTGATATAAGAACAGAGGTAGATGATACAAATAAAGAGGGTACAAAAAAGGTGGTATAAGTACAGAGGTGGGAGCTACAAATACGTACAGAACTGAGTGATACAATAACAGAGGTAGATAATACAAATACAGAGGTAGATGATACAAATACAGAGTACAAAAAAGGTGGTATAAGTACAGATGTGAGTGGTATAAGTACAGAGGTGGGTCGTATAAGTACCACAGAGGTGCTGCAAACACAAAACAGGTGGGTAGTTCATGCAGAGACATAAGGTACAAATACAGAGGGAATGATACATTAAAAGAGATAGGTGTATTAAGTACAGAGGTGGGTGCTACAAGTACAGAGGTGAAAAATTATATATGTTAAAAATGCATGGAAAAATCCTATAATCTAAATTTTGACATTTTTTCCAAGCCAGATCATCCGAAGATAGTTAAGCATCCCAGAAGTGTCAAAGTTCAAAGTTCAGATGAGGTCAACCTGATCTGTGTGTTTGACACAGAGGTCAACTGCATGTGGGCTAAGGATGGACATGTCATCAGATATGGGATTAAGTACCATATCAATAATAATTCCAGCGGTACAAATACAACGGATTGTACTTTACGGATCTTGTCCGCGGAAGTTTCCGATACGGGATTGTGGACATGCGCGGCGAAGAACCCGGATCAAACCACATCGGTGCACATTGGATGGACAAGTAATGCCCAAGTCACGGTTTACGGAATCGGTAGGAAACAGATAAAAAAGCAGATTATCAGTTTATAACAAACAATGCTTTGCATAATAACTTAAATATAAACAATTTCAGAACCTGCTTCGACTACAATTGGAATCGTAACCGGAAGTGACCCAGATATGGAACAGGAAATGAACAATCTCACAAATCAAACAGGTAAGCAGAGAGCCATAAATGAGACAAACAATATGCCTCTATACTTATACCATCGCCTTCTGAACTTAAACCAAACCCCTCTCCACTTATACCATCACACTCAAATTATACAATCACCCTCTCAACTTATACCGTCACCCTTTTAAATTATACCATCACCTTCTGAACTTTAACCATCACGCTCTTAACTTAAACCATCATCCTCTCAACGTAAACCACCCTCTCAACTTATATTATCACCCTCTGAACTTATACCATCACCCTCTCAACTTAAACAATCACCCTTTTAACTTAAACCAATCACCCTCTCAACTTATATTATCACCCTCTGAACTTATACCATCACCCTCTCAACTTAAACAATCACCCTCTTAACTTAAACCAATCACCCTCTCAACTTATACCATCACCCTCTATATTTATAATATCACCCTCTCAACTAATACCATCACCCTCTCAACTAATAGCATCACCCTCCAAACTTATACCATATACCTCTTAGCTTATACCACCCTTTCTCATCTTAAACCATTCGCTTCTAACATTTTACAAATTTGTGTTTCATGATTGTCTTTTACCATATCAAGCAGGACGTATTTTTCAAACATCAGACAGGACTAAAAACAGTGTACCGTTTCAAAGTAAGTACATTTCAATATAATACGCTCGGCTATCGATATAACGAACGCTTTATCAGGTTTTGATGTTACGTTAGGAAATGCCGCGACACCGTTTATCCTGGCTGGACTCGGTATCGGATCTGCCATCGGCATTACCTTATTCGTAGTCGTACCAACTCTTATAGTGCTACACCTCAGACGTCGTAAACCGAGTAAGATATAAGGGCCATCGTATATGGACTAACTCTTAACCTATCGAAACTGATGTGGCCATTTTGAAATTCTAGGACGAAGTTCATATCTGGACGATAACAAATAAACGCGGATATGCGGAAGTCCGATGACCAGATTTTAAAAATTGCTCTTCTTAGAGGAACTAGCGACACCTAGCGGCACGAGATAACCTAATGTGACAAATGCACATTATATCAAGAGCGGGAGGAGGGGATTCCCCGTTAATCAGATAACGGTGGGTGTGCACTACGTAATCAGATAATGGTTTAAGAGCACATTGTGCTCTGTACGATTATTTTGGAAAAAAGTCAAATATTCATGTCGCCCGTTTTATAAACATTATTTCAACATTATTTCATGGTTATCGCTAAGAATTTAAATTCAATAGCAAACAGGAATCCCGATCCGATTAGAAAAAATACAAAATAAAACATGATAAAATCTTCGCGCAGAAATATTAAAAACACCTTAAAATGGAGATGCGCGAATTATGTTGCATTATGTATTTCACTCCGATATCGCAAAAGTGTAAATTTTGAAATAAATTTACGAAGTATCTGTTTAGCGCGTTGTCCATATTTTACGCATTTGTAAAACTTACATTTTTGGTGTTTAAGAAAACTGCGTTTTTACGCGTTTAAAAAAACTTGAATTTTTATGCGCGAAAGAAACTTTTTATTTTAAGGTCTTTGAGAAAATTGTAGTTTTACGTGTTTAAGAAAAAGGTAATTTTTTCCTGTTTAACAAAATTGCTGTTTCAAGTGTTTAATAAACTTGCATTTTTACACCTTGGAGAAAATTGCATTTTTTGTTGTTTAATAAAATTGAATTTTATTGCGTTTAAGAAATCTGTATTTTTATGTGCTTAATAAAATGACATTTTTAGGGGTCGAAGAAAATTGCAGTTTTACGCATTTAAAAAAGTTGTACTGTTATGTGCTTAAGAAAACTGTATTTTACGCTTTTAAGAAAACCATAATTTTAGGTGTTTAAGAAAATTGCATTTTAACGTGATTTAGAAAACAGAATTTTCAGGTGTTTTAGAAACTTGCATTTTAAATGCATTTAAGAAAACTGATTTTTACGTGTTTAAGAAAACTATGTTTACGCGTTTATGAAAATTGCATTTTTGCGCGTTTAAGAATATTGCATTTTTAAGAAACTTTCATTTTTAGGTCTTTGAGAAAATTGTAGTTTTACGTGTTTAAGAAAAACATAATTTTTACCTGTTTAACAAAATTGCTGTTTTAAGTGTTTAAGAAACTTGCATTTTTACTCCTTGGAGAAAATTGCATTTTTAGGTGTTTAAGAAATTTGCATTTAAACGTTATTAAGAAAACTGCATTTTTATGCATTTAAGAAATCCAAAATTTCTACAAGTTTATTAAAATGGCATTTTTAGTGGTCGAAGATAATTGCATTTTTACGCATTTAAAAAAGTTGTACTGTTACACGTTTAAGAAAACTGTATTTTTGCACTTTTAAGAAAACTGCATTTTTACGCGTTTAAGAAAACTGCATTTTTATGTGTTTAAGAAAACTGCATTTTCACGCGTTTAAGAAAACTGTATTTTTGCACTTTTAAGAAAACTGCATTTTTACGCGTTTAAGAAAACTGCATTTTTATGTGTTTAAGAAAACGGCATTATTACGCGTTTAAGAAAACTGCATTTTAAAGCGTTTAAGAAAACTTCATTTTAACGCATTTTAGAAAACTGCATTTTAATGCGCTTAAGAAAACGAAATTTTTACAATTTTAAGAAATCTGCATTTTAAGCGATTAAGAAAACTGCATTTTAACATGTTTATGAAAATTTCATTTTTTTCGTTTAAGAAAACTGAAATATTAACGCGTTTAAGAAAACTGAAATATTAACGTGTTTAAGAAAACTGCATTTTAACGCGATTAATAAAACTGCATTTTTACGCTTTTAATAAAACTGCATTTTACGCGTTTAAGAAAACTTGATTTTAACGCGTTTTAGAAAACTGCATTTTTACGTGTTTAAGAAAACAACATTTTTACAATTTTAAGAAAACTGCATTTTTAAGCGTTTAAGAAAACTGCATTTTAATGTGTTTACGAAAACTGCATTTTTTTACGTTTAAGAAAACTGAAATATTAACGTGTTTAAGAAAACTGCATTTTAACGCGATTAAGAAAATTGCATTTTTACGCTTTTAATAAAACTGCATTTTTACGCGTTTAAGAAAACTGCATTGTTAAGCGATTAAAGAAAACTTCATTTTTACGTGTTTAAGAAAACTGCATTTTTATATGATTAAGAAAATTCATGCCGCATATTGAAACATTGCGTTCACGACTAACTTAAAATTGTATTTTTTGAATAATGTCACTTTTCTGGTCATTTATAAATAATTATTCAACCTCATTTTAAATAAAAATACAAAAAATATAAAAATGCAAAAACACAAATGAAAATAAAAATGCAATTTTGACCAAAATGATGAAAGTTTCAAGGTTTTTTTTTTATCATTTCTGAGTACTTTTAAACAATTTATTTAAATTTGGGGTGCAGCAACAAGACAATTAGTGTAATAGTTTTTAGCAAAAAAAATGTTCAACATGAAACGACTATTAAATAAGATAATTAAGCATATTTTTGATACAGCCCATTAAACCTGAATCCAAACACTTGAAAATTACATAATTTCATATACCGCATAAATATGTAAAATGGACATTATCAAAAATTATTTAATTTGCTTAATTAAAAAAAATTAAGTTAATTAAATCCAATTTCTCCAATTAACTAATCATAAGTTTACGTGCGATAAGTCCCGTTTCCGACATTAATGGGCTAAGGCTTTACTAACGGCAAGTTAACTTCGCTAATGGACAATTAAGTTCAAATTAAGTCCAAATTAAAATCCAAATTAAAACCCAAATTAAATTAAAAAAATTAAAAATCATATAATTGTTAAGAAAGTATAAAAAGCGATGAAACGATGAACCATATTCCAAGTTTTTTTTGGCAAGCGGTGAAGACACATCTCTGAAACTGTCTAGGGAACTGCCTTGTGAACTGTCTCAGGAACTGTCTCGTGAACTGTCTCAGAAGCCGGAGTCACAACTGTCTCTGAAACTGATTCAGATAAAGTCTCAACGGTTTTGAAAATCCAGTCGCAAAACTTGTCTCAAGCTGATCAACTGTCTTCGAAAGCTGTCTCGAGAACTGTCCCAGGAATCCGACTCTAAGGAACTTAATTAACTGTCCTAGGTACTGTTTCAGAAGTAGACTTAGAAACGCGTACCAGAACCGTATCGGCACAACCGATTGAAAAGACAGTTTCGGGAATAGTCCGAAAGCAGTCAAAATTACTTCCCTACTACTGTGCTGTCTTCCGAGGCCCCGTGCAATGGGAGTCGACTGTTACTACATGGCCCTGAGCTCCCCCTGCAGGGCAGTTCACATGGCAGCCAAGGAACTGGGTGTGGAATTGAACTTCAAGAACATCGATCTGATCAAGGGAGAACACATGACAGCCAACTATCTCAAGGTAAGACAGTTACGTGTCTTATTTATAAGGCCCTTATATCTGAAATTGGGGGTTGTGCTTCCAAAATTGTTTCGCTTAGGACCATTCTCGCCTAGAACGTCCATCCCAACTTCGTTATAATTAACTAAGACACTTTTGTCTATAGTTGCGGAACGAAGAATGAAATTCTAGAATATAGCGTTCTGGAACAAGCAAAGGAATTCTAGAATATTGTGTTCCGAATGGAACAAGCAAAGGCATTTCAGAATATAGCATTCCGGAAAAAAGAATGCAATTATATAGAATATATCGAGTTCTGGAACAATTAGCAAAGGAAATATAGAACATATAGCGTTCTAGAACAAAAAATGAAATTCTAGAACATCGTGTTCTGAATGGAACACATAAAGGAATTCTAGAAATTAGCGATCCGGAACGAAGAATGAATTAAATTCTAGAAGCGTTCCGGAATAGGCAAAGGAATTCTGGAATATCGTTTTCTGAATGGAACAAGGAAAGGAATTCTAGAATATTGCCTTCCGGAACGAAGAATGAAAATCTAGAACATCGTGTTTCGGAACAAGCAACGGAATTCTAGAATGTCGTAGATGGAACAAGTAATACAATTCTAGAATATAGCGTTCCGGAACAAGCAAAGGAAATTCTAGAATATCGAGTTCTGAAACAAGCAAAGGAATTCTACAACATAGCATTCCAGAACGAAAAATAAGTGTTGAAATCATAACTTTTTTATACTCTACAAGTTTGCTAAAACAACAATATTTGCACAAATTTGTTAACTTCTTAATGTTTGCACTGATTTGTTTAGTCAGCAAAGTTTGTTAAAACAAGATTCAATTCCAAAATATTTGCTTAAACTATGTTTTCTTATAAAATGTGTGTCGAATATCATAATTTTTATCCAAACTCCGACGAGTTTTGCGAGGTTTCAAGCTTTCAAAATGTACAAATTTACCCAAAAATTAACAATGAGCATCTAACAGAAAGCCAACGTTATTATTTTAATTTGAAGTTAATCTAAAGTTGATGTGGTTATGTTTGCTTAAGTGTTGTTTTTATGTCTCAACATACCAAAATTTTATGGCTCATAAAAGAAGGTTGAACCTCAAGAATATTTCCTTGAAGACAGAAGGAATTTTTGGTTTAACCCTTTCAACTACCAACATTTTTAAAAAAAAAAGACTTAATAAGTAGCATTAAAATGCACAGAAACGTTTAGGCTGCCTTTTATAGTACAACAATTTCTACCATATTCACATTCGTAGCCTCTGATTGGCTGAAATTGTCCCGTGACCCCCCCAATTGAAAACAGAAAATTTGTATGCACATTGTTAACTACCTCATATCAATTGAAAAATTTGTAGATTACAACCACGCTACCATTTTTAACAAATTTCAACAAATTTCTACAAAGTTGTTGACAAAATTTGTCAGAAATCTTTAACAGTGATATTCAAGAAGTCAATAAGTTTGGAAATCTCAAAAAATTTTGGTAGTTTTTGTGTTTTTTTTTACAAACATAGGACTGTAATTGTTCAACAAAGTTTCTGACAAAAGTTGTTGAAAAAGTTGTGAAAAGTTGTCAGAGCCATGTCAATTGACTTCTACACCATGTCAGTGAGCTCTCCATGTAGAGCAGTGCACATGGCTGCCAAAGAGTATGGTGTTGAATTGAATTTCGTTAACATTGATTTGAAGAAAGAAGAACATCTCACACCTGGCTACCTTAAGGTAAACAAACATGTTTTCAAAAACTAGAAACACGAAACAAAAGATTGTTTTAGCAAACGCGGTCTATAAGTAAAAAAAATTATGATTCGACACACTTTTTATAATTAAGAAAACATAGTTTAAGCACATATTTTTAAATAGAAACTTGTTTTAACAAACTTTGTTAACAAATCGAGTCAGTGCAAACATTAAGAAGTTAACAAGTTTGCGGAAATATTTTTAACGCTTAATGTTAAAAATATATTTGCACGATATTGTTGTTTTAGCAAACTTGTACAGTAAAAAAAAATTATGATTTCAACACTTATATTTTGTATATAGGAACACGATATTCTAGAATTTCATTCTTTGTTCCGGAATGCTATATTCTAGAATTGTTTGATTGTTCAAGAACACGATATTTAACCATGTATAATAATTCCGTTCTTAGTTCCACAACTCAATTTTAGAAATCCGTTCTTTGTTCTAGAACACGATATTCTATAATTCCGATCTTTGTTTAAAAACACGATATTCTAGCATTTCAATTTTTGCTCCATAAATAGACATGTATATTCTAGAATTCCGTTCTTTTGTTCCAGAACACGACATTTTAGAATGCCATTTATTTTTTTTACAGAACTCGATTACATTCTAGAATTCCATTCTTTGTTCAGGAATGCTATATTCTAGAATTAATTTGGTTGTTTCAGAACACCATATTCTAGAATTCCGTTCTTAGTTCCACAACTCTATATTATAGAATTCCGTTCCTATAGTTCCAGAACTCGATATTCTAGAATTCCGTTCAAACATAGTTCCAGAACTCGATATTCTATAGAATTCCGTTCCTACATAGTTCCAGAACACGAAATTTTTAGAATTCCATTTATTTTTTACAGAACTCGATTATAATATTATAGAATTTCATTCTATAAGTTCCAGAACGCCATATTCTAGAATTCCGCGTTCTTCGTTCCATAACACGATATATTCTAGAATTCCATTCTTTGTTCCGGAACGCTATATTCTATAGAATTCCTTCGGCTGTTCCAGAACACCACATTATAGAAATCCATTTCTTTGTTCTAGAACTCGATATTCTAGAATTCCTTTCTTTAATCCTTTTCCCATAATTAACGCGATATTCTAGAATTCCGTTTCATTTTTATATAGAAACTTGTTTTCACAAACATTGCTAACAAAAACACGTTGGTGGAAACATTTAGAAAGTATTAAAACAAGTTTGTGCAATTCAATTTTTCAACCGCGACAAATGTTGTTTTAGCAAACTTTCAAAAAACAATATATGATTTTAACAATTTTTAAAAGAAAGCTTTCAAGTTTAAGCAAATATTGGTAACAAAACAAGTTGATGTTAAAACGTGTTGATGGCAGCACTCGAACACGTCTCAGCACTCCACAAACAACAAGCATGACACGTCCAAAATGTTTTGTTTGCACATCCAAACAATTTCCTGACATTTGCTAACTTCAAAAAGTTCAATTTCGTATATACATGTATACGTGATTAATGATTAATGGTTGTTAAAAATGATCACGCACATTTGCGTTTTGTGTTTAACAAAAACACGAAATCGAGATTTTCAATAAACATCATTCAATACAATTCACAATTGCATTTCATCGAGCTTTTTTTATTAGCTTTTGATAAGGTCACGAATTTCACATTTCTAATGCAGAGTAATAAATTAAAAAATTCCCATCATTCCGGATAATTGGAGAAACGACGTCGATTATCCGGAATGGGTAATATCAGTGGTCTCAAGTACATATATACAGTCGAATCTCGATATAACGAACCTGGTCCCGATGCACATACACTTCTCATGTATTAGCCTCTCGATATAACGAACGTTCCGTGCTAACAAACCACTCGATATAGCGAACGACAACAGAAATTCATTTTTTTTTTGGCATTTTTGTATGTTTTCAGATTAATCCATTGCACATCATTCCAACTATAGACGACAACGGATTTCGTTTATGGGAAAGGTAAGAAAGTGTCTTAGTCTTAGTCTTAAGATTATGAAGAAGAGTCTTTTAGTCTTAATATAAATATAAGATATACTTTTGTATTTTTAATCTTTAATAGTTCTAAAATCGTTTCTGAAGAAAAGTGTCTTAGTCTTACTCTTAAGATGTAGTATTTTTTGATAAGGACATTTCAACACTTGTCTTAAGACTAAGACAAGTCTTAATCTAAGACCATTTATGAATAAAAGTGTCTTATAATCTTAAGATAAGGCACTATTAAAAAAGGCCTTAAAACACCTGTCTTAAGTCTAAGACATTTTTCTTCATAAATGGTCTTAAACTATATAAGACGAAAGCTACAGAAAAGTGTCTTAGTCTTAAGACAGGTGTTTTAGGCCTTTTTAATAGTGCCCAATCTTTAGATTATAAGACACTTTTGTTCATAAATGGTCTTAAGACTATAAGACGAAAGCTACAGAAAAGTATCTTAGTCTTAAGACAGGTGTTTTAGACTAAGACACTTTTCTGTAGCTTTAGTCTTAGATCGTTTATGAATAAAAGTGTCTTATAATCTTAAGATATAGCACTTTTAACATAATGAAAATGTCTTAGTCTTACAGCTCTCTTATAGGAAAAATGCTTAAAAGTGTCTTAAAAGATGTTGTGAAGAAAGTGTCTTAGTCTTAAGAGAAGATAATTTTGCAATTTAAAATTGTAAGTCTCAGTTAAATCAAGTTTTACAGAAAAGTGTCTTATAATCTTAAGATAGGACTTAAAACACCTGTCTTAAGACTAAGACACTTTTCTGTAGCTTTAGTCTTAATCTAAGACAGTTTATGAATAAGTCTCTTATAATCTTAAGATAGGACACTACTAAAAAAGGCCTTAAAA
>JAQGCC010002843.1:0-17006 GCA_034698905.1 Xestoiulus laeticollis
ACGATCCATATCCATGTTATCAAACAAACACCATGCGCTCCCTTCTAACCAAGTTAAATAAAAGGTTTTAAAAATGGCGTTGGTTGGTTGAGTTTAGGGCCCAAAGGTAGCTAAGGTCATAAAGGGCCCAAACAATGACTGAATTAATCTGAAAAAATACAGAAATAAATTCATATGGGACAGAGGGGGCGGCAATAGCCATTACAATGAGTCTAGCCCAAGAGACAGTTAAATGCAAGTAACCCATGCAGGAAGGCAGAAAACGGTAGTCAAGAAAGGGCGCGATTAGCCGTATAAAATGTACGCCAAGCCTTAATAACCCTAATGCTAACATGCTCACTTTTTGTCTTCTGCTGTCTAGGCGATTGAGATGCATCATCTTCATTCAAAGAGCAGTAACGGTCCTGAGGTCGTAGAAGAATTGCGGATGTCGAGGAAGCTGGTTGAGAATTTTCCTCTAGAGGAACAGGCTGGATCACGATGAGGTTATTACTCACCCGGCCGTACTGCCAAAAATAAAAAAAGAACGGTTGGTAAAACGGAAAACAAAAATTAAATCCGATAAAACGATAAAATATTCACATTGCGTGTATGACCAAAGTCCCTACGAAACCCTCTGTTTGACTGGAAGCTTCGCCTTGATAAATTTCTGGAAGTCTAAATGGATACCACGTGGTTAAAAGCCGAACAGTGGTCTACGATAATATAACGAGAAGCTTGCGGCTTTACCTGCAAGTGGTTGTCACGACCACGTTTGGAATGGAGGGCAGCTGTTCGCAAGATTTCTAACTCCGCATCTGGACGAGGTGGCTTGCCGATTTCTTGGGATCCGCTTTGCAAGCGCTGAAATTTTTAGGCGATTATGATCACAGTTAAGAGTTTGCCACATGAAATGTTACAACGCAAATTTTCGTTTTGATACTTACGGGTTTGAGCGATGCCAAAACTTCTAATCTCAAAGCCTCTAAATCTGAATCCTGAAAACAACAATTGCGAGATTGTAGTAATTTATTCATAATGTTAATATTTAGTGACAGCATATTTCATAACATTTAAGCACTTCACACCCAACAATTTGGCAATATCTGATCCATTTGGATTACGTTAGTATTCCGAATATGCAAATGGTCAATATTTTGATGGTAGAGATCAAATGTCAAGCCCGAAATTGTGAGCAATTACAAATGTTTGATGGATAGGCCTATGTAACTTTAGGTTAAGTAGTTAGTGATGTGTGTGGGACTGTATCGATGTTTAATGAATCGAGTGATTCAAATGTAGTGCTTAGTTGTACATGTTTATATCATGCCTTTTTCGTCATTTTTTCGTTTAAAAATGTGGTGTTATTATGTCCTGTTTCATAAAACTCCAAGTGGATTTCTGTTGATTTTCTTAGACCCCCCCCTTCTCTCTAAAATAGTAGTCTGACATTTTGCCCCCTATGTAACACACGTCGTGTGCCACCATATGCTTACATAGTGTATTGAATTAAATTGAGCATATGCCATCGTCTTCCACACATGAAAACTCCGAAAACTCAATTATTTGACCAACTTGGGTTAGGTTGGGTATAGTTTACGTATGCGGAACTATAACTGGAGCATTTTTACATTAGTTAGGCCTATTATTACCACTCGTCCTACTAACTAATGTTAACTAATAGTAACTTAATTTAGGTTCAGTTAGCCAATGTCAAGTTCGTTTAGGCTAGGTTAGGGCAATAAGGGCATTTAGGTTTAGATTAGCTTGGGTTAGGTTTATTTACGCATGCGAAGTTTACCTTATGGGGGAAGATTAAAACTCTCGTATTTCTACCGTCACAGAGCCTTTTTTTACGAAACAACCAGAAATATAGTTCTTGTTATTATCAAAGGTTCGATGACTCGGTTAAAAACATCCATCGACCTAATTTTAGTAGAGCAACTAGTTTGAAAAATTTTAAGCCTAGCGATTGTTGACGTTTGAACATTTCATCTTGACATAAAACTCGGGCAAGGACAAATAAGCAAATCACAAATATGAATTTAAAACCCTAAGAGTGTTTCCTGCAATATTATTAATTGAAAACGGTATTAACTAAGTGGAAAATAACTATAAAATAGTAAATAAAATGCTTTAAAATACATACGTCTTCAGGAGAAGCCATGATTTTTTAAACCTTTTCTAGTAGCCAAATGATTGATGCCGAAAGAGGGCGCTGCTCACCGGCTGTTTTTTTGTTTTTAACAACGACGCTTTAGCTAATGGACCTTGCATTCCTTTATAGCTTAGCATTTAAAAATTTAAATATCTCTAAATTGTAAATTGTAATATCTGTTTTGATTAGGCTCTTTTGTATGGGTATTTTTGAACAATAGCTCTGTATTTAGGAGCGTCTTTCAAATAAAAAAACGCTTTGACATGCCCATTGATTTTCTAATTTCCTAGGACATTTCTAGTGCGACCACATGGAAGACCTAACATGTGGTAACATGCAACCAAGCAATGGAAAAATTCAGGTAAACTTATTAAATGACGCGGTGCTCATAAAAGGCACAGTGCTAGACTAAGGCAATTTTCTTAAGTGTTTCAGACGCTTTCAAAAAATGTCTCGGACTATAAGACTATAGCTGTAGAAAGTGCCATTATTAGGCTAATTTTAATGTGGACATGGACTAAGTGTAGCCTATAGGGCATTGGTCTACGTCTAATTCTTATTTCATCAATCTAAGTTAGGCCTACGTGTCTTAGCTTATAGATTAAATTGTCTTCATCTACATTCAGACTAAGGTTTCATAGACTTATTAAGTGTCTAATTAGTCTTAATTCAAACTAATTCAGTGTCTTAATTAATCTTAGTTCATACTAAATTCTGACTAAATTGTCTTATATCTTAGTTCATACTAAATTCTGACTAAATTAAGTGTCTTAGTCTTAATTAGTTCGTATGCTTATTTCAAACTAAATTAGCGTCTTAATCTTAATTCAGACTTAAATGTCTTAATATTAAATCAGACTTAAATGTCTTAATCTTAATTCAGACTAAAGTGTCTTCGTCTTAATTCAGACTAAAGTGTCTTAGTTATAATTCAGACTAAAGTAGTAAAGTGTATAAGCAGTCTTAATTTAGACTAAAGTGTCTTAGTTATAATTCAGACTAAAGTAGTAAAGTGTATAAGCAGTCTTAATTTAGACTAAAGTGTCTTAATCATAATTGTGTCTTAAGGCACATATTTCTGCAGAAAAGGTGTATAAATTACTATATATTCTTTAAAATTGTCGTGGTTACTTATATTGCATGCCTGATATTTCAATAATTAATGGCCATGGGGAATCTCCACTGCACTGCATACAAAATTATCAGAAAATGAGAGGCGCGAGCACAAAGGTAATTCCCCTAACACCCGGGGTTTATTCGAGAAGTTAGGGCCATAAGGTTGTCCTATAAATACTAAAAGCTTTAGTACAGAACGTGCATGCTCTTTTCAAAAATAAGATGGTATAATATGCTATTACTCACAGGCGATGGTAAACTGAAAATTTAAGGAATGGGCTATGCATGAATTCCTTGAAATATATGCTTGAATTTCATTTTTTTGAATATGCATGAATAATTTCATACTAGTGTTGTGAGCTGTATTTGGTAATGTAATTTTTATTGCAAAAGTGCATGGACAGTGGCAATTTTTTTTTTTTGACCCTTTACTAGACCTACACCAAAATAATCACAATCTACCATCAGATGAAATTAAAAAAAAAAGAAATTATGGAAATAATTGAGTAACAAATGCACCATTTTTACAAATAGGTTCGTCACATTAAAAAAAAAATATGAAAAGAGGTGAAAATATGTTTTGACCAGCCTACAAATCAAGTCTATGGCATTTCCTGAAAGGTTGAAATTTTGTTAAAAATTGCTGCTTTTATTTTTGCTCATAAATGCTCATAAGCAGGTAGGTAAGGATTAAATAAAAAACGAAATTTTCTAGTCAGGCTTCAGTGATACTAGAATATATAACAAAAAAATTGATAATTGTAAAAATAACCGGAAGCATAGCAATTAGTTTCAGATTGTGGATTTCTGACAGAAAATAACTCGTACGTTTTCTCACAGCATTTTATGAATAATAGTGCGTGCGTAAGCTACTAGACAAAATTTCATAAATAAGAGGATATAGCAAAATGCTTTTTTTTTATAAAAATAGTAGGAGTGGGAAGATGTTTGGGGCCATTGTGCCTTTCCTAATGACTGCTCTTTATTTATTTCTGCACCATTGCATTGCTGCTTTTTGAGGGGGAAGGGTACAAATGTACCTTTTCAAATTTCTGGCTAGTGGCTCCACCTTGCTGAGCAGGGTGGTTTATTTCGAGGGTTGACCTCGTGACCCCTTGCTACAACACTCTCATTGGTTACAGCAATTTGAAGTAAAAATTGAGGAGGAAATAACTTGGGATTGTGAGGAATAATTGGACTTTGAATAACAAAAGAAAAGTAATTAATATTAAAAAAGTCAGGAAAATTCAAGGAGTTTCAAGGATTATTGATAGGTTTTACACAGGCATGGGAAACCTGGAATTGTCAGGGAAGTTGAATTGACATGGAGTTGTCAGGGAAATTGTATTTACCTCAAATAGCAAGAGAAAAGTAATTGGTTTTGGAAAAGTTATGAAAATTCAAGGAGTTTCAAGGATTCACGCATGCGTGGAAAAACAGGAAATTGATTTGACTTAAAATTGTTAGGGAAATTGGATTTGTCTCAAATAGCAAGAAAAAAGTAAATAGTTTTGAAATACATTGTAGTTAGGAAAATTCAATGAGTTTCAAGGATAATTGACATGGTTTCCAAAGAAATGGAAAACCTGGAATTGTTAAGGAAGTTGATTTGACCTGGAATTGACAGGGACATTAAATTAATTTTAAATATAAAGCAAAATGTAATTGGTTTATAATTTTGAAAAAGTTAGCAAAATTCAATGAGTTTCAAGTATGATTGATAAGGTTTCCACTGACATGGGAAACTGCTGGAATTGGCATGGAAGTTGAATAGACCTGGAATTGTCAGGGAAATTGGATTTGCCCCAAATAGCAAGGAAAAAGTAATTAATGTGAAAAAGTTAGGAAAATTTAAGGAGTTTCAAGGATGATTAATATATAGGTTTCCAAAGTCATGGAAAACTTGGATTTGTCAGGGAAGTTGAATAGACCTGGAATTGCTATATAGGGAAGTTGAATTGACATGAAATTGCCATGCAGGGAAATTGGATTGTTCTCAAATAGCAAGGAAAAAGTAAATAGTCAGGAAAATTCAATGATTTTTAAGGATCATTCACAGGGTTTACACAGATATGGAAAATCTGGAATTGTCATTGAATTTTAATTGTCATGAAAAATAGATTCATTCTGAAACAGTCAGAGGAAAGTGATGTATTTTAGAAAAGACAGAGATAACTTCATATCCTTCTCTTTTATTCATATAAATTTCATAGAAATATGACATTGATTTTTTTTTATTAATTTTCTACGAACAGTAAGCTACTTGAAAAATTGGTCGCACTTCTGATGATTTGCAAAAAAATCCTATTCAATATCATGGGCGAATTCGATGTGCATTCATCCATTAAGGCCCTATGCCCATATTTCCAAAGTGATGACCCCTTGGATTTGTTGCCTGGGCTTGTTAAACCGTTTCGCGTGACTTCCGCCGGAAATACTCACCTATTACAATTGGTTCTTCCCGGAAATCTTCACCTTTTATATAAAAAAATTGGGCACCTACTACCTCTGGGTTTAATTCACCCTTAACCCCCCCACCAAATATATGAAACATGTGTGTGAAATGCAAGCCACCATTTGGGGCTTCAGTTGAAAAAATTCAAATTTTAATTGTCTGTTAACAGGTGTTAAAAATCCTAATTAATTTCACCCTCCGATTTATAACCGTTATACTTTTTTATTAAACCTGCTCCAAGTTCCCATAATATTACCCCCCTTGTGGGGTATCAGAACCCCTCGTAATATCATCAATAATAAAGGCACATTTCTATTGTTGTCTAAATATCACATTATACCGAATTTATTATCATGTGCACCATATGCAAATAGTATATTGTGCCATATCTATATATGCTATATGTGAGATTTTTTTATATAGGCCTACTCTATTGTTGTTTTTAATGGAATCCTATTTCAGATTTATGTATTCTAACAATAGAAATACTTTTAAAATGTAAGTGTAAACCTGTGTGATGAAAATATTGGCTTAGTACATGCCAATTATAATGCTTTTTAGCATTTTTAATTAAGACTAAATAAGCCTTTTTGAATAAGCCATTTCTATTTTTTTCTATGAAAAACCTATAGCACATTGAAAAAGTCGTGAATTTTTTTTTTGAAATTTACGTTGAGGATGGAGTTTCTGTTTATAGCATCTTGAAATTTCTGTTAAAATGTGATATGAAAATACTATTTTTCAAACTTTAACAAGTTTATTTGTGGAAGTATTGCATGTTTTTTTGTATTAATTCCTTGTTGTTTGCTTTCAAGCAATACAAAAATGAAATTGCAAAAAATGCAAAAAAATGTATTTTTGTATTGCAAGTTTAAGATAATTTTTAGTTGATGTGCCCATATGAACTTTCTTGAATTCAATGCAAAATTTGAGGCTCTTTTGAATTGTGGTATTTAATTAATTTTCAATATTAATTACAAACAAATTTTGGATTATGTGCCATATGGATATTATGATTTTCATGAATTTTAAAGTTGTGAATTATGGCTATAGGTAGTAATTTCATATAGAATTAATGAAGAAAGGAAAGTGATTTAATGGTGCTATTTAATAAATGCCTATAATGTTTTCAATAAAACGTATAGGTCCTACTTAAATTTTGTAATGTAGATTATAACTTAATTTTGAGTGATTGTCCCAATGAATTTCTAATAATTTTAGATATGCCCTATGCATTTCTCTGAATTTTGGATGACGTGTCAAATTAATTTCTCAGAATTTTGTGTAATATGTAATGTGAATTTTGGCGAAGTCCTAACTATAAAGCTCTGAATTATTGGATGATGTGCCATATTAATTTCCATGAATTTTTGAGGTGTCCTATGGATATCCATGAATTTTTGAGGGGTCCTATGGATATCCATAAATTTTGGATGATCCATCCAATATTCAGCACACAAAAAAAAAATGCAACTAACTGATAATTGAATTTCGTTTTCAGAGGATTATTTCATCAAGGGGCATGCCAGGAACATGTGCCACCAACTTGTACAAGTATGACAGGAATGCTGCTATGTGAAAGCAAAAGAAGGACACATTTGAAGCTTGTAAAACCTATTCGACCATTAACCTGGACCTTAAATTCAAGGCTAAGGTAGGGCAATGCATCAAGATTTATTTGGATGTTGAACATGAGAGGTTTTGCTGCTGCAATGCAATGACCAGTGGTCAGGTGGAATGACACAAGAGGACCAGCTGAACTGTTTTTTTAGAACCACCTGCTGTCTTATTCACTCTTGTATAAATTATGATATTGTCTGCGTATATAGCTTGACAGAACCCCTCTTTTGCTATCTGGAGCATCTATTAAGTTGTTGCGGTACAAGTCGTCAACTTAATCTTTGTTAGAATTTCACATGATTTTTGGTGGTCGACTATTCAAATATTTCAGACATTTGGAAGCTGCATTGTTTGTGTCATAGGACATAAACCAGGAATTTGCAGGGAAATTGAAGGATTTTTTTGGTAAAATCCATGGCAAAGTGAAGCATCTGGAAAAAAAAAATCTGGAGAAAGTGATGTATTTTGTGAGAATCAAAGAAAGATGTATTTTGTAAAAATCAGGGAAAATGATTGATTTTGTAAAAGTCAGGAAAAATGATTGATTTTGTAAAAGTAAGGAAAAGTTAAGTTATTTTGTAAAATAGAAAGAAAAGTGATGTATTTTGTGAGAATATGGAAATTTCAGCTCCTGGAATCACCAGAAGAATTGAAATGACCTAAGAATAGTCATGAAAAAGTGATTCATTCTGAAACTGTCAAGGAAATTGAATAGACCTGGAATAGTTAGGGAAAAGTGATTTTTTCTGAAATAACCAGCAAGGTAAAAATGATTCATTCTGAAATAGTCAAGGAAATTGAATAGTTCTGGAATAGTCAGGGAAAAAAGATTCATTCTGAAATAGTCAAGGAAGTTGAATAGTGATTCATTCTGAAATAGTCAAGGAAGTTGAATAGTGATTCATTCTGAAATTGTCAAGGAAATTGAATAGACCTGGAATAGTCAGGGAAAAGCGATTCATTCTGAAATATCCAGGGAAAAGTGATTCATTCTGAAATTGTCAAGGGAATTGAATAGACCTGGAATAGTCAGGGAAAAGTGATTCATTCTGAAATAGTCAAGGAAATTGAATAGACCTAGAATAGTCAGGGAAATTATAAAAGTCAGAGAATTATATTTGCACAAATATTACACTAGTTTTAACCATGCCAATTATTACAGGGTTCCCACAGACCTTAAAAAACTGGAATTGTTATTAGTCAGGAAAAAGGCGATATATTTAGTAAAAGTCAGGGAAAAGTGTACTATCAAGGCTGGTAGTGTATTTATGTAAAAAAATTAGTCTATTCTGAGCATATTGATTTTAATGATTTATGTCAATTTGTAGCCTATATAATTTTTATCTAACCACTTATTACTATAGTGCATTTAATTTTGCATTTAATAATTTTCCGTTTAATTTAGTGCATTTAATACATTTAAATGAAATTAAGGCGATGGATGCAGCAAATCGTTAAATAATTGGGATTGATGGACAATTTTTGTTAACAAATTTACATACATTTATGAAGGCAGGTGTGTTAAGCACTAGTTCTGCATGAGTAGAACTAGAGGACATGCAAGGTATAACATGCATCCTCACTTCCGCAGAAAACAGTTTTTGACATGTTCTCACGTTTTTTTTGTATGTGTTTGTGTGTGCCAATCTTGAATGAACCTAAAGACCTAGCATGTCTGCAAAAAAAAATTACAACGTTGACCACACATGCATGTGGTGGTGCTCTACTGTGTTTGTATACCCCAAAACCATGTTGTTCTCACGTTCTTTGAAGATTTTACAAAGCGTAAATCCGTGAAAGTTAAAGATTTTTGAAATTATGACAATTATCTGCCAAACATCTTCCTTTATAGATGTTTAAGAATAATTTTTACAATTGATGGTCTTCTACACTGTAATAGCTTTGCAAGCTCATACCAAAACGTTCCAATTTTATCACTGGAATCAGGTTTGGTTGTACTATATCAGTTTGATACTTAATATTTAAACAGATTCTACCATATTTATTAAGGATTTGGTTCATTGCCCAGTGAAATTATCTAAAATTTGGAGAATTACTGATATACAACTCTAGATTTTATAGAGGGATCACTTGTTATCACCTGAAGGTTTAGGCTACACCATGTATCAGTGTGATACCTTATATTCAAACAGATCCTATAATTTTACTAGAGATTTGGTTCTATGAAATTTTGAAGAAATGGTATACCAGTTTGAGGTTACAAATTGATAGTATAGCCTACAAGTTGCACAACCTAACCTAATTTATAAGCCAAAAATGTAAAATTTTGTTACTTTATAAAAATTATTGCTGCACATTAGGCATTTATAAAATTTTAAAAATATTGAATAGAACATAAAACGAAATCTCTGGTAGAATTGTGGCAAATGTTTAAAGTTTCATGAAAATTTCATTAAATGCTGATAAACAATTCTAGATTTTATACGTTATCACTTGATTAGGGTTGAATAAACTTGTAGTATCAGTTTGGTATCTTAAATAACAAATGGTGCAACTTTACTAGAGATTTGGATGTTGTATGAAATTTCTTAAAAATGAATTTCTGATATCCAAGACTAGGTGACAAAATGTTCCCTCTTTTATCACTGGAATGATGTTGTTACCTTATCACATGCATGCCTGTGGTACAACATTGTGGTAACTTATATCCAAACTATGGTAATTGACATTGTAATAGTAATGATTCGAAAATTTAAGGAGGAATTCTTGAAATCCTTGAATTTTTTTTTCCAGCAGATTCAATCTGGACTGATTACAAGCTAGGCAATTAAAGAGTTCTAAGATGGCGGTTTAAACTGCAGACGGGTTAACCCATTTTACCATTTGCGTGTATATAGATATTTCCATTTTATCAAAACTAATCTCCCCAGATGCATGCATTACCATGTGAATGAAAAATGCAACAATTATAAATTGACCAATATTTCATAGTGCCTTTGATTGGAAATCCTGATAACTGAACATGTCTACACCCCTCTTGCGCATCCTATAGCAAATTTGCAATTGTAAATTTTCACATATCGTCAAAGTTAATTAAGATAATGTTAGACTTCCTCTCGGTGTTTGTATTTTATGCATGGTTAAACCGTTTTATTTGTGCCGAGATAAAACGAGTGACCAAAAGTTTCTACTTTTCAATGCAAGGTCTACACATTGAAAGGGACAGGGGGAAAACAATGGTACCAAAATGCAAAATTAAAGCGATGGTAACACTGATATATATATTAAAAAAGACAACTACTTTCCATTGTCATACATTTTATGATTGGTTTGAAATTGTCCAAAATGAAATTGGACGAATAAATGACCCCGACCCAACATTATACTTAATTAGATGGTGAGCAAAATGTAGTTCAGGGTTACAGGTTTTTTTTGGTGACAATGGACGTTTTCTATTCGCAAATATTTGTCTGATTTTTAATTGGTTTCTCGTGTTGTTTCTGGTTTTGTTGTGGATGCACTCATCCGTTTATCCACCAGAATTTTAGCTGTTAATTAAACCTGACCTTATCTCTTTAGTTCGTTAAGAAATTGATGATTTTGTGCCAGTTTTGTAAGAGATCAACAGGAGACATTATGGGAAAATTTTGAAATGCTGTAGCTTCTGTCGTTGTCAACAAATGGGTAATTGGAAAATTGCCCTTGACATCTTCCTTGAAATTTGGAGAAGCAATGATTTACACAGGGCCTGAAAAACCTGGAATTATTTTGTAAATTGGATGGACTTGGTAAACATGGAATTGGATGGATAATTTGGAAAACCTGGAATTATTTGGGAAATTGGATGGACTTGGTAAACATGGAATTGCATGGGTATAATTTGATACAATTGGAATAGTCTACATGGAATTGCTAAGGTAATTTGATAAAATTGGAAAACATAGAATTGCCTTAGTAATTTGATATAATTGGAAAGCATGGAATTGCCTGAGTAATTTGATACAACTGGAAAGCATGGAATTGCCTGAGTAATTTGATACAATTGGAATACATGGAATTGCTTGGGTAATTTGATAAAATTGGAAAACATGGTATTGCCAGGGTAATTTGATAAAATTGGAAAGCATGGCATTGCCTAGGTAATTTGATAGAATTGGAATATAGCCATGGAAAAATGATTCCTTCTAAAAAAGTAAGGCAAATCCAACATAGCCTATACATAGGCTCCTCGTATTTGGATGGCCTGGAATTGCGAGGGAAATTCAAAATACCTGGGATTGTAAGGGCAATTGAATAGACCTGGACTTATTAAGAAAAGATTATTAATTTTGAAAAAGTCAGGAAAATTCAAGTTGATTAAATTTAAAGGGTTCCTATACAGACCTAGAAAACCTGGAATTGTCGGATTAATTGGATAAACCTGGAAATGTCAGGGACTTGAAATATTCAGATAAAAGTGATTTATTCTGAAAAAAAATGATAGAATTTCAAGGAAACTGTAATTGTCATGGAAATGTGTAGGCCCATATTTGAGAAAAAGTCAGGGATATACAACATCTATATAATTTGGAGAAACCAGATCACCTTGCACTGGAAAAACTTGAAATTGTCATGGATATTGAAAAGACTTGGAATACTTAAGGAGTGATTCATTCTGAACAAGTCAGTGACAGTTCATGATTTGTACATATTTGTAGAAAATATAAAATTTTAATTGGGTTGAAAAACCTGGAATAGCATGGAACAAGTGAGTCATTCTGGAAAAAAGCAAACTTCCAAAGTTTTAAAAGTGGAGATTTTATTTAGTTACTAGTCTCTGTCATTAGAGGGCGTGAGAGTTTCAATTTATTGTACCTTTGAGTGGCACCATATTTGAAGGTAACAAAGCTATATATGTTGCTTTGCCTTACCATGGAAGGTACATTTATAATGTAGAGGAGTAGGCTTATGGGCTATACAATAATCTTGTATCACAGGAAATCAATAGAAAGATTTCCATCGCAGAACAATAGTTAAACATTAAACCATTTCCGTTTCATCTGATACATTTACTTGAGATAAAAAAATATGGCAGCTCCACCCAAAACATAATTACAGAGGTAGCAACTGGTGGCAACTTGATTTTGAAATAAATGCAAAAAAATGCTATTCTAAATGCAACAACAATAACACATTCATACTGTAAAAATCAAAATTGTGAAATAATACTGTGACATTTGACATCCTTTAATGCAATTGTTTCCAAACTTTTTAGTGGGCCTTAAGAGAGGGACTCGAAATTCAAAAATATAACATTATGTCGTGCTGCTCAAAAACACTGTTTTAGAAAAAAAATTACAATATTCAGCAAATTAGGTTTGACTTGTGATAATTAATAATAGCTAGCTATGTGCAAACAAATGGAACATTTATGTATTACATGACTTTTTCAAAATAAAATCAAAGATCTTTCCAATTTCCCTGACAAATCCAGGTTTCCTTCCAGTATTAAATGTGTTTCAAGATCCTCCAGACAGAGATTATGGCAGAATGTATGGTAGTAACCACAATATCAAATGGGTAGGCAAGGCTGGAATTCATTGTTAATTCCAATTCTTATCAGATGGAATAATCATTTGTTTGAGTAGTCAAGTTACTCAACTTGGAAATTACTTACCAAGATATAAAAAAGTCATGGACATTGGCGACAATGCCATCAACTAATCTGGAATCATCTTCAAAACACGTATTACTGAATGGAGAAGAATTCATTTCTTATGCAAAACCATCTTCCAAACTGGAAATGATTTTTATCCAAAAGTGGTTTTAAAAGAGATTTTTTAAGCAGTTTAAAAAGATACTTTTACCCTAAAGTTAGAATTTGTAATTTTCACCTTTATGCCTAACTATGCGAGTTTGTAGCAGGCCTATTAAAAAAGGCCTAAGTGGGTGGGGGGGGAGGGGGGTAAAGCAAATGTTATGAAGGAAATGAAATTCTAGGGGTGGGGTAGCTACAAGGCATTTGAAAATGTGTTATCAAAAATCAGTGATGTTGCCATTATGTATTAAGTAGCTTTTTCTCGAGTGCAGACAAGATGTAATGAAATTTAGCTTCTAGAAACTAACCCAACCTGTCTTGAAATTCGTGTCCACCATGAAAGCTATAGTGGTATAAGGTAAAAAAAGTCTGCGACGAAATTTATCACCGTCTACTTTTGGCATTCCTTTGAAAAAGGAAACAGAAAATACGAGCTACAAACTAGAATTGTTGAAGGTTGAGGCTATAAAATTCAAGACCTATAGAATATACCTGTATACATGTATGTAGTTCAACAAATTTAAATAAATGTGGGAAAAAATGGTTCTAACTTCAGTTTACCAATTATTTTTTAGGGTTTTTAGGGATTGTCGACAATATAATGGAACGGCAATTTAATAATAGAAACCAATAAGACCACTAGATAGTTTATAGATTTATATAGCTATTAGACCTGAGAATATGGTAAAAATGCAATGTTTTGTATACGAAATTTCGTGAAATTTCTCACAGGACAGTACAAGTTGGTTCTTTAGTTATTACACATTTTTTTACACATATCACATCATGGAAACAATTTCGTGAAACATGAAACTCGAAACATTTCATGACAAAAATGTTTTATGTGAAACATTTTTGTCATGTTTGTGAAACAAGATGTCCAAACAAATGCAACACATTGAAACATTTCATGAAACATAATAAATTTTTATGTTTCATGGAAATGTTGCCTTGGTATGGGCTAGGCATTATACATGTTTATTCTTCAATGTTGGGAAAAAATGCAGACTTAATATAAATAGCCTGATAAACAAATTAAAAGTTATTGGTCTACAACAGTGTTGGCTCTTTGGAAAAACTGGGTGGTAAAAATGGGGTGCTTGAAAATATAAGGGATTGTCCCTCATAGTCTGGAATCTTTAGCAAAGCCGTATATCTGTCAGAGTAGTTGGTTCTCAAAGATGGTGGACGATTAGCAGACGAGGCAACTCCTGCATGCTATCAATAATATAATATGTCCAACTGTTTACTGATTCCTAAAAGCAGTGTAAACATGCAGTCCTGTATGACTGAAACGCTTAACTGACAAAGCATTCACACGTGACTATGCCTGAGTGTATACAGAACAGTAGTCCAAACACCATGCTTGGTTAACAGATATGTTATGGTTGGCTTTTGTGTGTCGGGATTGTGATAAATGCCCTTTAGCTAGAGCATGCTATTTTAAATGCAGCAGTTATGTCATCGATGTAATCGCTTGGAACAGTGCATATAAAATGGCACGGATTGCTGAAGACGCACTGCTACTTTTCATTTACTTTGCTATGCATATTTGTTTGAACCTGGCGTGTAATTGCCCACTAAAACTACATCGTTTAATTTGTAACACATTTTTTAAAAATAAAAGGTGTCACAAGCTACTATCATTGATTGATGATGCGAAGTTTAAGAGTAAACAATTGAAATGGAGATTAAGGAACGTTGTTTAGTAGTATGGGAAACACGTGCTGAATTATAATGCATTCTAACATGCATTAAAAGCAGTGGTTTTCATCCATTGTTATCTCTTGGCACACTAAATAATATCTAAAATTGTCACGGCACACATTGGAATGCGAGGAACCTTAAGACACTATTTTTAATTGGTTTTAAGACACTATTCCTAAATGTTTTTAAAACACTTTTATCATTAGACAGTTTTAAGACATATTTATCATTAGACAGTTTTAAGACATATTTATCATTAGACAGTTTTAAGACTTAAGACATTTTCATTCAGTTAAATGTCATAAACATATAAGTATCTATTACAGTTTTTAACAATTATTTCTTAATCGACACTACAGCACACTATCCCTATAAGAATTATGCAGTTTAAAAGGTATTTTAATTTTTTTTAAATGCGATTTATTCTCTTTTTAACAGTTGACATTTCATTAAGACACGTTTCTGATTATAATTTTAAGATTATTGTAAGATAGTTTTAAGGTTTAAGATATTTTCATTTAATTAAGTGTCTCGAAATATAAGTCTATTTGTAATTATGGATTGATACGCCAATTTCTTCAAGTTATACTGCTCCCATAAAACAATTTTTAAAATTAATACATTTTCATTTTGTTAAGAGTCTTAAGACATTCGTTTAAGTCTAATACACTTTTATGCAATTATGTTTTATATTACACTACAACACACTGTGTTCCCATGCTTTAATATTAACAGACTAAGGCATTTTCATTACATTTTTAGCAATTATGCCTTAATTAAGATACTTCAACAGAATGTTCCCTTAAGACAGTTTTAAGACTTAGCTATTTTAATTCTTAAAAGTGTTTAAAAAAATTCTTAAAGTCTTAAAAGTGACTTTTGCACATCTAATGTAGCACTTATATAATACACTTTTTATCAGTTATGTCTTATGACACGGTTCCCATAAGACAGTTTCTTCATTATTGTAAGTGTCTAAAGACATTAGACTTATACATTTACACTTTTTTTGCATTGATGCGATGTCTTGAGATTCTTCAAGGCATTCTTTCCTCAAGACAGTTTTAAGGTCGTAACATTTTGTCATTTTGTCAAGTGTATAGTAAGACATAGACTTACATGTATGTCTAATACACTATTTTGCAATGATGTCTTAAATTAAGACACATTCTACATGGGAGGCTGGTAGCTGCAGCCGGAAGTGTTGATAATTTAACCCACCAAGAACCAGATTAAAATGTGTAAATTTATTAGAATTTATATATACTTATTCATTTTCCCACATCTGATTATTCCAATAATAGGTAGAAAAAAATCCTATATCTGCCATTGTCATCCATAACGCTCCAAATATGGATCATTTAATTTTCAAAACAGATATAATTTAGCCATAAATGTGAGACGAAGATGTAAGCTTAATCTTGACATCACGATTTAAGAATAAGACAAAAGAACTATGAAAAGGTATTTCATTTATCCAAAGACCACGAGTGGGGATTTATGGCTACGTGATTTTTTTTGAATATGGTAGTGTGGGTGGGCTATATTTAGAAACCATAAGTTTGATGAATATGGTTTCACCACGATCTTTTTATAATTGGATGGCATATTTTTCAAAATAGGCCGATAACATTTTTATATCATAAATCCATATTTTTTTGAGAATCCCAGGCCATCCGAATTCGTAATTTGTTTTTAGTTTAACCCAATTTTTTCCGAACTAAACTGTCTTAATTTTGTTTTTTAAATTCATGTAGCATTTCAGAAAACGATCCATGCATTTTAAAGCTTTTAAACAATGGATTCACAACAAATAAAATTACACAGCATTGTATATGACAGACTATTTGTTTTTTTAATGTTGATTTAATGTAATTTCATTTGTTTATTTAGAAAAAAATTAGTTGTAGATCAAAGTTGGCTTGCAATTTAAAATTGAGGACTAATTAACAACTGAAAGAATATATTAGGACGGTATTAAAAACCAAAAATGGAATTATTTTCCTATGTATTCTTAATAAATATATTTTTCCTTAAAAAAAATTATTACGTTTTTAGAAAACTGAACATGTTTATAGATAACTATGCTTTATTGTAAAAATTATATATTACATTTGGGACAATATATTTAGCTAAATTAATAGGGACTTAGGGATTATTTCGTAACGAAATCAACGAAACGAAAAACGAAATTAATTTCGTTACTTACAATT
>JAQGCC010002844.1:0-17005 GCA_034698905.1 Xestoiulus laeticollis
TTTCCCATGTCGGGTCCCCAGCGCAATACGGCTGCTGTATTGCGCCCTTCACTTGCGCAGCTAGGAAAATGGGGCTTTAAGCGCTTATTCACAACATAGCGTTTTTCGACATGCGTCGCATGACGCTCAGCGCTGCGCATGCGCAACGTAAAATGAGCGTGGCCTAATGACGCCACAGCATCGACGCGACGCAAAATGGCGCCTCTGAACGTTTTATATTGCCTGGTGCTATGGCGCTTCACTCAACGCACTTTTAATTTCAGTACGCCACGTGACGTTGTGAACTGTGCATACAGCGTCGCCGACGCTTTGGTTGTGAATGGGCCATAAGTCGCTACTGACGTCGATGAATTCTCCTAACGAATGTCCCCCATCACGTGTCATCTGCTTGATAACTGTAGTTCACTGAGTTGAATTGAATTGCTCTTATTCCAACAGTCTTTTATGTTGGGTATCATCCTTTTACAATGGCCACAGTTAGTCCGTCGACTAGTAGTCTTCCCAATAATAATGTCCAGATCTTCCACAAACATAGCACTTCATGCTTACTGGCTGTTCTGGGCACTTCAAGATTCTTCTGGAATGTCCTGATTTATTATCAACATCTATAAGTTATACCTTTAATATTACATCAATTATGCTGAGCCTAATGAGGTGTTTTGTAATATTTTATTTCACATTGTACTACTTCATAACATCTTTTGTTAATTTTATATAATTTTTTTTTTGCATTTTGAAAACCTTTTGTGGGTTAATTAATAACTATAATCACAGGAATGAAAACTTGACTCCTACTAATTAATTGTTTTGATACCTTTAATTACTATTTCACCTTTTCAAAAATTCTAGGTCATCCTAATTATTTTTTTCTCTTTTTTTATGTATTGTATACATTTTTACATTAAACAGAAACAGGTGTTGAATTAAAAAGACAAGGCACTAACTTTTTAACAACAATTAATAAAGTTATGAATGAAATGAATTAGAAGTAGGTTTTGAAAATGATATCAAAAATGATTGAAACAGACTTCTATAGTGTATTTTTTTTCTTTTTCAGTACTCTATGTCTCAGCACAATCTCCAGCTCAGGTAAGTTTAAGAGATTCAATTCAAAACATGTGCATTCTTCTTTTATGGGTTAAAACAAATATTTTATAGTTAAATTAATTAATCAACATTTTTTACTTCATGAACAATGAAAATTAATATTTTTAAGTATATATACATCACATGGGGAAGGTTGATATCTAAAAATAAAAACCTCAGAAGGAATTTACACTCGGCAGGAACTTTGACCTCAGTAGTCATTTTTCTCACAAATAAAAATCCCAGAAAACAATAGAAACAAATTCTGCGGGTATATATATTTCATAATACTGTTATCCCTCCACTAAGCACCTAACCTACGGTTACTAGGAGAGGGTTGATTTTGCTTAACCAAACCTTACCTGACCTAGCCTAATGCCTAAATTGTGACATAACTAAGAGTCAGTTAGGAGAGTAGCATTCACATGACTTTTCTAACTCTGGAAATTAGCTAAAGAGCTCAACCACTTGTAAGTCTCTTAACTGTTAGCACAGCACAGTATAAGGGGTAAACCAGTATGCTCATCTCGTGTCGGCATTTTATAAGTTTGTGTCTGGCATAGCAACACCACCTCGCGATTGGGAGTCTAAGCGTAGAGTGGCACATCGTTTTGGTCAACAGCGCGCTAGCAGCACCACGTAACAGCGGAGCGAGGAGCTCAACTTGCAACTGCGAAAGCGGCACATCGCTTAGTTTGGGTAACCGATGCGCTCGTAATGCCACCTTTGCGGATGTAATGTGCGACCGTCTAAACTCTAAAGTGTAGAGTGCCACATTGTTTTGTTTGGGTAACCGATGCGCTCGTAACGCCACCTTGCGGATGTGAGAGATACGACCGCCTAAAGTTTAGAGTAGCACATTTTGCTTGGATTCCCCGGCGCACTCACAAAGCCACCTCGCGTCTGCAGAATCTAGCGGCCGCGGGGTGCTGTCATGAAACGGAAACAAAACGTGGTGAGCATACTGGTTTACCCCATATACTGTGCTGTTAGGTAACAACTTTACCTAACTAGGTAAGTGTCTTTTGTTAGGAGAGCTGTGTTTGCATATCCACTTAAGTGATTCACAATTTTTATCATCTTTAGGCAAACAATGGATTTTTGAAAAAATTGTCTTAATTTTTAAAAATGTTCCTAATTTCAGTTAAAAGCCCTTAGAAAGGCACTTGCCGAGAAGGAGAAAAACAACATAACAACGACAGAGGCTCCTGTTACAGAACCCACGACGAGGGATCCTCGTCTTACGGGGGATCCGAGACACGACTGGGTTTACGATCCCAATCTTCCGAGGGAACTCAACGGATATAACTTGTCCGATTATCCCTTTTATACTTCTATCCCGGATGACATCACTTTCAAGTGCGACGGAAGGCTGGACGGATATTACGCCAGCATCCCGCATCACTGCCAGGTAAAATGTTTGGAAGTTGGTCTCAAAATAAACACTCAATACTATCAAGTATCTGGGTGTTAGTATTTGTTTGCTGACTATCGGTTACTGAATTAAAAATTTAAACTAGGTTTTTCAACTATAACACGACACACGTTTAAGCCAGAGCGAAATCCAAGAGTTATTCGACAAGCCCTAAAATGGCTTTATAACTTGCAAAGCTCATTTGAATAAGTTTTTCAATATTCTTATAGTAAATCTCACAAAATAGCAGTATTTATCTGAGTTAGTTACCGTAAACTTGGTAGCCATTTTCAATTCTGGTTAAAAATCATTGAGTGTCATCTTAGTAGTGTTAAAGCCCATAGGGGATAGGACACTATCCATGTAAACTTATAAATCAACGTCTTTTTATCAATATAGACCACAAGTTCATGTTTTGTAAACATCCATAAAATAGTCATGGATTTTATCTTAATTTCTGGAGTAATATCATATAATTTCAACACTTTTTATTATTAAATACATGTAATATAAAATACTAATGACCATGCTTGCAGCGCCACCATACGGGTTTTCAGTTTACAATACAAAGGGGAATCAAGCGCGTTGAATAAAACGAGATAAGGAGAAAGCAGATCAATACCAAGTGTTAATTTCTTTTGAATAAAGATCAAAAACAGATAACTGATAAATAATATCGCACAGAGTTTCTTAAAAGGCACAAATAATTAAGATATTTGATATTAAAATAATTGACAATTAACGAGTAGATTAAATGAAGATGTTTTGACTTTCCTACCTGCTTAAAATCGCTTGTTTTTCCTCCATTACTTCCTTGGAAACATAAGCGTAAAACTCGAGCTTCGATGCACCACACAACAAACAATTAACACCGATTAAACTAAATTAAATTTGAATTAAATCCACATGATACATAAACGCAGTGTTGCACGAGCAAAAACAAAAGAACAATAAAGTTGGAATAAACTAAAGGCATTCGCGAGTGCTCATGGGTAATCTTAGAATGTTAAGTGGCGCCATCTGTCGGACAAAATGCAAACCGTTATTCCGATTTCGATAAAACAAAAACAAAAAAACGTAAATAAGATGATAATTAATCTATTAATTATTAAAAATGTATAAATTTATTCAATTAACGTGTATTATAATTCATTTTTTATATTTAATTGATGTTTTAACGCTATAAAATTAACCTTTGTATAGGGTTCAGAAGTGAGCCAATGACATTCAATGTGCCAATCTGGGGATAAATTCAATAAAGGGCGGGATATTTAAAATAATTTAAAAAAAGAGGTTGAGGTCAAGAAAATTTGAAAAGTGTGCAGTCTATTAAATGGAAAAAAACAGTAATGAGTTCTTAATATAATGAAAATTCAAGTTTTTCTTTAGCCCTAATTATGATTAAGCCTTATTAGGCTTAGGGAAGACATAAAGGCTTATTTTGAAATTAACAACTGTCATGACATAAATACATGAAAAGGCTTATTTTGAAATTACCAGCTGTCATATGACATTAAATCAGAAAAGGCTTATTTTGAAGTTAACAACTATCATATGACATTAAAACAGAAAAGGCTTATTTTGAAGTTAACAACTGTCATGACATTAAAACAGAAAAGGCTTATTTTGAAGTTAAATAACTGTCATGACATTAAAACAGAAAATGCTTATTTTATAGTTAACAATTGTCATGATATTAAAACAGAAAAGGCTTATTTTGAAGTTAACAGCTTTTATGACATTAAAACCTAATAGCTGTCATGGGCATAAAAAATCTGAACAAAAAGGCTTATTCTAAACAGAACACTTTTAAGCCTAACACAATGACATGTAAAACACACGTAAAGCCATTGTCACATTGTTATCTACCAGTACCACTCACATACGTTTGTCATTGCAGTTGTTTCACCTGTGCGCCCACAGCCTGCGCCATGATTTCTTGTGCGCCAACTACACCGTCTTCGACCAGTCGCAGTTCATCTGCCACTTTGTCAATGCGGTCAACTGCTCCAACTCCGAGACCCATTACGAGCGAAACAACGAGCTTTACGTGACCACCACTACGGAGCTGCCGGAGTACGACGACGAATACGAAGAAGAGGCTCCTAGGACCAAGAGACCCAACAGGAGGAGGAAAGGTGGAAGGGGCAGGAGAAGGAAGGCCCGCAGGAGGACAACAACCACAGCAGCTCCAGATTACTATTATGATGACTACGAAGAGGGTGAGACACTAGCACCTGAAGAGGAGATCCCGTTGGAGGATGTGACACCGAAGCCCAAGAGGACCAAGACCACTACTGCTGCTCCGGAGGCACCCGAGGAACCACCGGCACCGAAGCCCAATGTCAATAAGGTGAGAAGACCCCAGCTCAGGCCACCCAAGCCACTAACTCAGCCACCTACAGCACCACCAACCGAAGAGCCGCAATATGACTACACAGTTGATGAACCAGCTGGAGTGGTCGAAGAGGTGCCACTAGAAGTAGCTAAGCCTAAGCATGGACATGCAAGGGTAGGTGCTCCTATATCATTACAAGTATCAAGTTTTATTAATGCCATTATAATATGGTCATTGCCTAATTGAAGTTTTCACTTGGGCAGGCTCCAGAAGTCATCCAGGAATCAGCACCTGTGGAGGAGGAACCTCGGCATCAACCGGCTCCACGGCCCCTTGCGCGCCCAGCAGCCCGTCGACCAGCCCCTGTGGAACCAGTTCACCAAGAAGATCCAGCTAGTGATTTTTCTGAGCCACTGCCACCAAGAAGACAGTCGGCTGTTGCCGAAGAAGCCTCGGAGAGCAGAGCTGCCGCTGGAAGTCAGAGAAGACAGCGGGTTTTAATTGGTGACAGGTGAGCGATAGAAATCAAACGGTTTCAACACTACATAAAACATTGCTGCGAAAAATGTGTTTCATAAAACTGTAGTTGTACAACTTATTAAGAAATTCTTTCTCTCATTTTTAAAGATCTCAGAGAGATCACATTCCTGCCCAAGATGTTCCATCAAGAGAAGTTATACAGGAACATCCGGTGGACCAAGTGCAGCAACACTCTCAACGAAGACCGATCCAGACAGTAGAAGCTCCCATTTCTCCAGTGGAGGAAGAAGGACCTAGCATAGCGAGGAGTCCATTCAGGGGAGCACTACGGCCTTTGGAAGAATCAGCTGGACCAGTTCATCAACAAGATCCTTCCATCCAGCCACAACGTAGACCTTCGGCAGGGTCCTTTGACGAAGAATTGACTGCTGAAGAATTGCCACAGAGGCCAGTATCACGGAGGACAGGACAAGGGATCAAAGTTAAGCAAGTTCCTGCCAGACAGTCTCATCCGTCACCTCTGGCACCTTCAAGAGAGTCTCATCCATCCCCAGTAGGACCAGCAAGAGGTTCTCGCAAGCCTGTCACAGAAGTGGAAGATGTCATTGTCGATGTTCCCATCGACAATCAAGAACCTCGGCAGACTTTGCGTCGCGGCAGCGGTTCAAGTCCTCCGCGACGACGACTTCAGCGGCAACTTCTTTCTGTCGAAGAATACCAACCCTTCCAGGGTACTGCTGACTTGGAAGAACTGGAGGTAGCAGCTTCTAGGCAGGTCTCAACGGCAATTTTACCAGATCAGCATGCCGTCATTTCCGGCATCTTAAGCGGTGTTGGTCCCATTCCTCCTCCAACACCAGAACCCAAGAACGACACTGCTAACGGAACGGAAAGCGAGACAGAACGTCCGGAACCGCCTTCTTCGGACGCATTCATTGTCGGCAGCATCTTGAGCGGCATCGGAGCAGCCCCTGCCAAAGCATCCCCTTCGGCACCTGAAGGCCCCAGAGTTTCCAGCAGGCCAAAAACCAAGAAACCAGTAACTAAAGAAGAAGATGTTCCTGCAATAACAGAAGCCGCTTTGACTTCTGCCGCAAGTTCCCGACAGAGTTCATCCACCAAAAACGTGGTGCCTCCAACAGAATCCCCGTCCAACAAGCGAGTGATAAAGAGGCGCAGGAAGCCCACAACGACCACAACAACCACAGCGGCAGCACCTCTGGACGCAGAATACGAATATGTGGAATAAAGAAGATCAAACGGTCCTCAATGTCTCAAGTCCTTTTACAAATCCAAACATTCCCTTACTTGTAAAGCGTGCTACAAATTTCATGGCACGATGAACGGATCTCTACGGCAGCTTTAAACACTGCTGCGTTTAGGACATTGGAAAGATTATGAAAGATGAAGATGAAAAACCATTGAAAGAACTTTACAAAACCATAACACGATACAAGAATTTAGTTTAAAAGTTATGACTTCTTCGTATAGAATGATGCAGCATTTTTGCACATTTACGGGATATCGTAATCGGTACGGTACCAATGGCAGATTTAAAATGTAGTAAACTCTTGAGGTAAATTATTATAAATTTTAAGTCAAGGAACAAAATATTTCCTACTTGGCATTCACAATTAAAATAAACTCTTAATATCCTGATATGAATCTCTAAAAGCTTTTAAGACAATAAGCTAAAGATCTTATCAGTAGACTTAAATTTGTTTTGTTTATTTGGATGATATTATCTTTCTTTAAGTAAATAAGGGGAAAGCCCTGTCATAAATTATGTAACATTTTTAACAAATTTGTAGCGCCATCTCTTAAACACAGAGTTAATTAATTTTAATTTATTAATTGCTTTATTTTAATTAATAAATTTAAGAAATAATGGTTTTTCTTAAAGTTATCTTTTAAAGTCTTACCGATATGTTAATATCCCTTAACGGGCTTTTCTCAAAACAGTTTCTAAGTTGACAAGCTTGACTAAAAATTAATTTGCCTGATTTGATTGTTGTCTAGAACTTGGGAAAAATGTTTTTTTGCCAGAAAAGATGTTGGATAATATTTTTTTTTGAGACAAACCTCTGTTAAATGCAATGAGGTTAATCTTACGTTTCTCACTTTTCTTCATTTTGTAAAAAGTTTTCTTATTAAAATGACTGTAAAATAAGTTGTTATTTCAAGATACACATTCAGGATAATAAAATCCATTTCCAATATTTTCTTTGTTGATTATTATAACAAGTTTTTATTAAATTAATTTACAAAATATTTCTCAATATATTCAAAGACATACACTTTTTAAGTAAACTTGCCATAAGAATTTTAAGACTAAGATTTTTTTAAAAAATATAAAGTAACTGAAGATTTAATACTTGCAAACTTTTTCATTAATCATGTTTTCAGAACTATAAGACTAAGTCACTTATTTTGTAATCGTGTCTTTAGACTAAGACACGTTTTAGGGATAAGATATTTTCAATATAAGTATTTTAACATTTAAGAACTATGTAATTTTTTAGTGATCATGTCTTAAGACTTAAGACTAAAACAGCTTTAAGGCTAAGACGTTTTCAATTTTTGAAAACATGTCTTAAGATTATTAAGACAAAGACACTATTTAAGAAAATTTTAACTTCAACATTTCAATATTTCAAAATATATTTAAGATTTGCACACATTTTTAGTAATCATGTCTTATGACATTTAAGATGGTATCAAATATTTTAAGATATTAAAGTTATGCAATTATTAGTAACAAGTTTAGGACTAAGACAATATTTAAGACAGTTTAAAGGTTAAGATATCATCATTTTTTTAAAAACCATCATAAGTTTTTTAAACTTACACATTTTTTAGTAATCATAATTTGAATGAAAACTCAGATAAAATGTACAAATTTTGTTTGTTTTTCAAGTGCACAGAAGCTAATCTTATCAAATGTTATCTCGGAAAATGTCAAGTTCGTTTTTTTTTTGTATTTATACAAAGTCATTGTGTTTGACAAAGAAACCTTTTGTTACACAATTAAACCTTTTGTTGGCATTATTTTAAAACAAATAAAGCAAGTTGCACCAAAATGCTGACAAGCTACTTGTCAGATAAATAAATGTTATCACATACAAGTGTCAAGATTTGTAATTGAGGATCATGACAGATAAGATAAAGTTCAAAGGTCAGCAATAACATCTTAATAATCAAAATTGATTAAACCTATCAAAATGTCCTTAGAATCAATGTTTTCAAAAATCATTAAATCTTAAAAATTACCTTTTTTACTTAATTATGATTTTATTAATTATTCATAATCGAATTTAAGATCTGAATTTTCGAAATACTTGTTGATGTAATCTTCGAATTTGTTGTTCATTTCGTCGTCGAAATGCAATTTCCAATCTCCTACAGTCCCTGGATTTAAAAAATTCAAATTAATGCATTTTAATAAGATTTTTGATTAAGACTTTTGATTAAGATTAAGATTTAATTAAAAACCTTTTCTCATGAATTTCGCTTTTGGATCTGATATTTGTTTGTCACTCCATTGGCTGTGATTTTTGCTGCCTTGTGCTGACATCTGCTGGAATGAAGTGGCGTGGACAATCTCTTTAATCTGGACATCAGTGAAATTTTTACCTAAAAATTTGGCCACTCTTCCAACTTCTTTTGCAGCATCCTTGATCAAATTAATTACATTTTTTAAAATTATAAAAAAAGACATAAGTAAATATTTTGACATTTTTTGTCATATTATTGTTAAAATTTCCGTTTTTACCTTTTGCAAATCTTCGTATTTGACAAATAACACATTTCCATCCTTCACATGATCCCAATATTCCAAAACATGAGCATGGAATGGTGCGTACATATCTAAAGAAATAATTAATTGTATAAATTTACAGAAAAACAGTAACAATTAAGGCTGAACACCCTCTTTTTCCTGTGGGGAAATTTCTTGACGAACCCAGCGTCTTTTCTAATTAAAATTCTGAAGTAAAAGAAATTGGTAAAAATACTGCGTTTATAGATCTAGTGCATAGAAACCATGTTTTGGGGAAAGGGCCTACTAAACACCCTTTTTCCTATTGAGCAAATATCTTGACGAACCCAGCGTCTTTTCTAATTAAAATTTAGGGGTAAAAATAATTGGTACAAATACTGCGTTTATAGATCTAGTGCATAGAGACCATGTTTTGGGGAAAGGGCCTACTAAACACCCCTTTTCTTATGGGGCAAATTTCTTGACGAACCCAGCGTCTTTTCTAATTAACATTCTGGTGCGAAATAAATTGGTAAAAATTGTGTTTTCATTGATCTAGGGCACAGACACAATGTTTTTTTTATGAAATATTCCTGATATTTTTAAAATTAATAAATAAGATTTTATTTTTAAATTTCGCGGGTGCTTTGCATGTTCTTGCTGCCACCTGGTGTTCAGCTACCTGCAATATGTGTGAACATAGAAAACCAATAGGAAAATGAGATGTTTAGTTCAGCCTTAATTGTAAAAATAACAGATTTTCATAAAATGTTATTTTTCACTTACTCGCGTCAGCTAAAAACATGTTTAACATATCTTTGATGTCACCATCAAACTTTAAGGGTGTGATAAGTTTGTAAAAATGGTACATTGAAACAGCCAAATCTTTAGGGTTCCTCGTTGCGTAAACAATCTGAAAGAAACAAAAGTTAGAATGTGCAATTCTTAGAAAACATCTTTCAAAGATCTTTAAACCGATGTGAAAATTACTTTGTAATCTTTTCCATTTTTTGTGTCTGGTAGCAATGAGTAAGGAGTGTGTGTCTTTATGACTTTAGGAGAAGGCATTTCCTGCATTCCTTTGAAAGTGCATTCCGGCCATTCCAGAGTCGGACATCTCTCGTCGATGCTTTTGCTCGCGGCCGAAGCAAAGTCGCAGTCGGACATCACGAGATACACGATTTCTTGGACCCAAGTGGTGCCTAAAACACAAATTAGCTGACATTAAGCTACAATTGCTAAAAAAAAACTATGTACAAGCCCCCCCCCCCCTTTTCCCCACACATTTTAGGCCACTCCCACATCGAGTTAACCACTCCCGCTAAGTCTACGTCAAACTGTTAAACCATACACAACACAACTGAGTCACTATCGCTAAAAAACTAAGTATAAGCCACTCCCTCTGCTACTAAACACCTCCCACAAACCTTAAGCCACTCCCACATAGACTAAACCACTCCCGCTAAGTCTACGACAAACTGTTAAACCATACCCAACACAACTGAGTCACTATCGCTAAAAACTACCGTATAAGCCACTCCCTCTGCTACCAAATCCCTCCCACAACTGCTAAACAACTCCCACTACTCATATCACCAAAACACTATACTAATAAACCCCTCCCACCAATTATAAGCCACTCCCCCTGCTACTAAACCCCTCCCACCTATGCTTAGTCACCATATGCACATCTTTACAACTCCAGCTACTACCAAGCCACTCCCACATCCATTAAACCACTCCCACCACAACTAAGTCATCACCACTAAAACACTATACTTATAAGCCACTCCCTCTGCTACTAAATCCCTCCCACAACTGCCAAGCCACTCCTATCACTCACAAACCACATTCCCAGTGTTATTAAACCACTCAACACAGTTATCACTAAAATACTAAACTTAAAACAACTCCCCTACTACTAAACCCCTCCCACCAATGCTAAGTCAATAACACTACTATTAATTTGCTAAACATCTCCAACTACTTCTAAACCACTCCCATTTCTACTAAGCCACTCCCATCACAAATACTCACTGTTACTTAAAACACTACTTCAAGCCACTCCCGTCTGCTACTAAATCCCTCCCACCAATGCTAAGTCACCAGAAGCACTACTGCTAAACAACTTCAACTACTACCACGAAGCCACTCCTACCACAGCTAAGTCATCACCACTAAAACACTATACATTAAAGCCACTCCCTTTGCTACTAAATCCCTCCCACCACTGTTAAGCCACCAGAAGCACTGCTTTACTACTCCAGCTACTACCAAACCACTCCCACATCCATTAAACCACTCCTACCACAACTAAGTAATCACCACTAAAACACTATACTCTTAAGCCACTCCCCATGCTACTAAACCCCTCCCACCAATGCTAATAAGTCAATAGCACACCTGTTAATTTGCCAAACAACAACTACTACTAAGCCACTCCCATCACAACCACTCACTAACACTAAAACACTATCTCAAGCCACTCCCTTCTGCTACTAAACCCCTCCCACCTATGCTGAGTCAGCATATGCACATCTTTACTACTCCAGCTACTACCAAACCACTCCCACCACAACTAAGTCATCACCACTAAAACACTATACTCTTAAGCCACCATCCATGCTACTAAACCCCTCCCACCTATGCTAATAAGTCAATAGCACAACTGTTAATTTGCTAATCAACTCTAGCTACTGCCAAGCCACTCCCACTTAATTCCTCCGAAGTTTTTTTTAATAAAAATATGTTTTTAAAAAAAAACTAACAATGAACAATGATGTATACATGTATAGAAATGTTTTACTCACGTACCTGATTTGGGGAATGATGCCATGATGACGTCATTGGAGTTGAGTTTGAATTTCTTTGCCTCCCACATTCCCCTCATGATCAAAGAGGTGACTGAAAACTTGTCAAAAATCTTAAAATGTGGTGCTATTGTTGTTTCTCTGCCCAAGATCTTCCGGAAGTCGATCTTTTCTTGCTTGGAGGCGAATTCTGCATATTCTGCTGAAGTTGGACCCCAAGTTTTCAAAATTTCAGTTAAAACTGTTTCTGAACTAAGGGCATTTATGGTGGCTGGATTCATGCCCAGGTAATTAGTAAAGACTGCACTAAAAGCTGTTGCTGCTGCTGCTGCAAGTGGACTCAAATATATTTCAACTTTTATATAAGTATGAAACTGTGATAAAAAAATTCAAAGATTAAACATCAACTTGATAAAACGGAGACGAATTTAGATATGAAGTCAAACAGTTGTTGGCTAAGGGATGACAAAACATTTAGCCAAACTGGCAAACTGACAACCTTTTTTGCGTGTGTACATCAGCTGATTTTTATAAACCAATAGAAAATAGGGGGAGGGACATTTTAGATAAATTTTAAGTAATAAATTTGCATTGAAAACATTACATTTTTTCATTAATTTTTTTTGGTTTAGCAAATATTAAAAATTATAAAACCGGCATAAAAGTCAGCTATTTATAAAATGTTAATAACTGTCCAAATTTAATTTAATTATATATCCATTATTATATAAAAATTGATAGCATATAAATTTGAATTAACAGGAACATGATTATAATAGGGGTACTCGAATTCATCATCGTACATCTGAGATTTCGTATTATTTCCTAAACAGGCTCGTGCGTTCCAAAAATCGATTTTTTTTGTTCTAAAAATCTATCACGCGCGTTCCAAAAATAGATTTTTAGTTCTAAAAAATTATCACATGCGTTCCAAAAATCGATTTTTAGTTCTAAAAATCTATCACGCGCGTTCCAAAAATAGATTTTTAGTTCTAAAAATTATCACATGTGTTCCAAAAATCGATTTTTAGTTCTAAAAAATTATCACGCGCGTTCCAAAAGTATTTTTAATTCTAAAAAATTATCACGCGCGTTCCAAAAATTGATTTTTTTGTTCTAAAAATCTATCACGCGCGTTCCAAAAATAGATTTTTAGTTCTAAAAATATATGACGTGCGTTCCAAAAATAGATTTTTAGTTCTAAAAAATTATCACATGCGTTCCAAAAATCGATTTTTTTGTTCTAAAAATCTATCACGCGCGTTCCAAAAATATATTGTTAGTTCTAAAAATATATGACGTGCGTTCCAAAAATCGATTTTTTGTTCTAAAAATCTATCACGCGCGTTCCAAAAATAGATTTTTAGTTCTAAAAATATATGACACGCGTTCTAAAAATATTTTTAATTCTAAAAAATTATCACGCGCGTTCCAAAAATATTTTTAATTCTAAAAAATTATCACGCGCGTTCCAAAAATTGATTTTTTTGTTCTAAAAATATATGACGTGCGTTCCATAAATCGATTATTAGTTCCACAAATCTATCACGTGCGTTCTAAAAATCGAACATGAGTTCGAAAAAATCTATATTAGATCGCACGTGATTATGCGCCCGAGCCTGTTTACGAAATAATACGAAATCTCAGATGTACGATGATGAACTTGAGTACCCCTAATATTAAATTGTAAAAGTAGGTCAACTTCATTGCTTATAAACTTTACGAGTTTAAATTTAAGAGTCTATTCAATTGAAGATATAAAATAAAACGACATGTGTTTAATAATGTTTGATGACCAGTAATAAAATCTAATTGAATGAGAAAGACTTTGCAAAATCTATTTGATTAAACGCATTTCAGTTGAAATGACTGGCATTAAATTAAAAACATAAAATTTACACTGTGGATTAAAAAAAAAAAGAGATTAAACCTAATTTATGGAATTTAAGACGATTTATCAATTTTGCTTTATTATAATATAAAATACACACAAAAAATATGTACATGTAGATTTAATCAACTATAAATTTACCCTTATAACTTTAATTATAACCTACTTAGAAATTATGAAATTATAATGATGGATATACATGTATCACATTATGATTGATTAAATTAACTATTATCTATAAACATGCATTTGGCAATTAATATCATTAATTAATTGTTGGTAAATTTGGATAAATGATTTTTTTGTAAATTTGGATAAATGATATTTCGGTAAATTTGGATAAATGATATTTTGATATGTTTGGATAAATAATATTTTGTTAAATATTTTTCATAAACATTTATGAAGTTTGCATCATTTATAGAGGGATGGAATTTATTTTATCAACTTTTGACCTTCTGACCTTTTGACCCTTCACTCGTAATCGTATTTCAAATCAGAACTACCGAAATGTTTGTGAATATAATCGTCGAACCTTCTGTTCATAGTGTCATCAAAATGTAGTTTCCAATCTCCAATTTTACCTGTTTTTTAAAAAATAAATAAATTTTAATTGAAATCCAGATTTGTTTTAATTTATTGTGATAAAACAAAAAAAAGTTACCTTTTCTCATAAATTTTCCAACTTTTGCATCAGAAAACTGTTTTTCTTCCCATTGGCTGTGATTTGCAGTATTGTTTTGAGACATTTGTTGAAATGATGTAGCTTGTATAATACTTTCTATTTGTTGGTCAGTGAATTTTTTTCCTAAAAATTCAACAACTCTCCTCACTTCTTTTTCAGTATCCTAAAACAAAAATATTTTACTAATTTACGTATTGTTATATCCGGATTAAAATGTACTTACGCGTACTCAGAAATATGAGTTTAAAATTCGTTAAAGCATATTTATTAATTATTTTTGACTTAATCGTTCGGAATTAAGCGGTTTGGTAAATTTACGTGTAATTTTAAAAAAAAAACTTGGATATTTACAGTGAAATTCGCTTATAACGATATTCCAGGGACAAATCAGATTGTTAATGTATATCCCGATTAAAATGTACGTACGCGTACTCAGAAATACGTGTTTAAAACTCATTAACGCATATTTATTAATTTTACTTAATCGTACGGAATTAAGCGCTTTTGTAAATTTGCTGGAAAATATGGAGAAATTTTACATGTGTTCTACATGTAGATAACATGTTAGGAAACTAACCTTGTGCATATCTTCATATTTCATCAAGAGAATGTTACCATCTTTGACATGGTTCCAAAATTCCAAAGCGTGTTTGTGAAATGGAGCATAAATACCTGTTAAGGATTAAAAACATTAAAAAAAAACATCAAAAATGTTTGTGATTTATTTTTAACAAATGTGTACTTACATGCGTCGGAGAGAAACATGTTTAACATGTCGTTCATGTTTCCTTCGAAACAAAGAGGACTGATCATCTTGTAGAAATGAAACATGGAAACAGCGACATCTTTCGGGTTTCTTGTCATGTAAATTATCTGAAAAATTTATAAGCGAATTAAAAAAAATCCATACGCTGCAGACGAAAAAAATTATTTCATTATCTTATTGTGGCACCATCGGTCGTTACGATATGGTGGATGTAATCAAAGTAGATGGCGCTGCCGAACGAATCAACCAATCTCAATTTCCTAAAGCAACCACGGGTGGCGCCGTAGGTCGTTATGATATGGTGGATGTAATCGAAGTAGGTGGCGCTGTCGAACGAATCAACCAATCTCAATTTCCTAAAACAACCACGGGTGGCGCCGTAGGTCGTTATGATATGGTGGATGTAATCGAAGTAGGTGGCACTGTCGAACAAATCAACCAATCTCAACTTCCTAAAACATCCACGAGTGGCGGCATAGGTCGTTGCGATACCGTGGATGTAATTGTAGTAGGTGGCGCTGCCGAACGAATCAACCAATCTCAACTTCCTAAAACATCCACGAGTGGCGGCATAGGTCGTTGCGATACCGTGGATGTAATCGAAGTAGGTGGCGCTGTCGAACGAATCAACCAATTTCAACTTCCTAAAACATCCACGAGTGGCGCCGTTGATCGTTACTATATCGCTTATGTAATTGGAAGTAGGTGGCGCTGCACTTAGAGCGCTTTCATGAAATAAAGTGTGAATTGTACTAAAAAGAGTTTATTGCGCGAGAGTGGTGGCGCTAGTTATGCAGCGCTTGCACTAATCGACGCAACATTTTTTTCCCGATTCCCAATCGGTTTACAACTCTGAACCTTAAAGGTAAGACCAACCGACCGTTGCGCTTAAACTCTCTATTAACACAAACCTTGTAATTCTTTTTGTCACCACCGGGTAACATTGAAAAAGGAACGTGACTCTTGATGACTCTCGGAGGAGGCGTCTCTTGAAAAGTCTTGAAAGTGCATTCAGGATATTCCAGAGTTGGACATCTTTGGTCCAGATTCTGCGATTTGGCTCTTGCGAAATCGCAGTCGGACATGACCAGAAAGACAATTTCTTGAATCCAAGTTGTGCCTATATGAAAATAATCTTAAATTGAAGCTTGAAGATTCATCGAGAACAATTTTAAGAAAACACAACGGATTTTGGAAAACTTTTTAGTTAACTAACAAAACTGAGAAAACTCACCGGATTTTGGAAATGTAGACACGACGACATCGTCTTTGGTCAGTTTCAAATAGCGGGATTCGAAGAGTCCTCTTGCCAGCATCGGTGTTAGCGCAAGTTTACCATCGATCTTGTAGTGGGTCAGCATTTGAGTCTCATGGCCCAAAATTTTCTCAAAGTCGACTTTTTCAAGTTTTTCAAAAAATTCGTCCGCTTCTTTCGAAGAAGGGCCCCACACTCTTAAAGTTTCCGCGTCCATTGCATCTTCAATCTTTTTTTTCAAATCTTTATCCATGATAACTCCTTTTTTCACACGCGTATGTTGGTCATATTCGGCTATAGTGACAAAAAAAGTATTTGAAAAGAATTTGTTTAATGCCGTATTCACACCTAAAGGACTCGACGGAGAAGTTACCTCTGACGTCACAGCCACGTACGTCATAATTGTCATACCGGACAATCTGGCGTGTGGTTCACACTACAACAGAGATTGACTTTTTGTTTTAAAAATGTTTTTTTGTTTTACAATTTGGATGATCAATTCATCCATTGTGGTATTCAGAGT
>JAQGCC010002845.1:0-17004 GCA_034698905.1 Xestoiulus laeticollis
CTGTTGTTTTTTTTTTTTTTTTTTTTTTTTTTTTTAAGAGGGCAGCATCACTATATATCCGAAGAGACCGAAACACGGCACGCAAGTCGTAGCGGTCTGCGAGTACATCTTGGAAGACGAGAGCCAGAAGATGGACATCGTAGTGGATATGACCTTAAGGTCAGGGGTCAACAGTCCCAGAGCAGGCATGGCAATAGACCCCTCGAAGAACTCGACGACGACGGTTTGGGACCAAATCAAGGGCCGATGGATTGTCCGGAGAAACATAACGTACACGGCACGACACGATCAAAGTCCCGCAAACCTAGAGTATAAATATTATACATGTATTTTTATATATATATATATATATATATTTTTTTAAAGCACCTGCACCAAGGTATCCTCCGGCCAGCAACTTTTAGGGATAAAAATATAGGAATTATATATATATATACCACAGGATGGCAAACACTTTTTGCATACTCATGCAAATATTAAGGACTTTTTATGACTTAATTTTTAGGTTAAATTTTTCGACTTTTTAAAAGTTAAAAAGGTGACTTTTTAAATGTAGATTTTTATTTTTAATTCGCATTTATATGCCAAAATTAGGACAAAAAAAGAGCCAGTTCTATATACTTATTCAACATGCTGTTAATCCAAACCTCATGCTTTTTATCATATAAATTGCACAATTATTCGCTTACCTGCATCGCTATAAATATAGCAACAATTTTCTTGGACTGCATGGAGTAACTCCAATTTTTGAAATATCATTTCTACAACAATTATTCGAATATTCAGAGTGTATTTAAGACATTTTTTTTAGGAATATTTGGGACTATTTTAAGAGTTTTATGACTTGTTTGCTGCCCTCAAATGCTATGGCAAATAAGGATGCAGATAAGCAAATAATTGTGCATTTTATGGTAAAAGTAATGCCTTAATTTATCATGCTTTTATACTTATTATGCATGCAGTTTCCAATATCTGTGCATTTTATGATAAAATAAGGATGCACATAAGCAAATAATTGTCTGTTTTATGGTAAAAGTATAATAAGTATAATTGCATGCTTATTCTGCATGCAGTTTCCAATACTTGTGCATTTTATGATATTAAAAAGCATTAGTTTTACCTAAAATATAATAATATATAGGACAATTTAAGGTTATATAGAGGACAATATATATAGGACGACATCAAAAATATGGGAATTTATAGGAAATATTAGGACGCGTCTGGGTTACCCCACCGATAATTATATTTTCAAAACCCGAAATTTCATTCAGGTTTCTTGAAATTTTACCTAAATTCTCCTCCGCAGGTGTTTTTACTATATCAAAGGAGCCCAAAGAGCACTCTTAGGAAGCTCAAAACCCAAAAATATAGCCGGCAAAGCAGCCGGTGGCGTCATCTGGAGCATAATCATAAACGGCGTTAAAATGATAGTCCCGATACCAGGTACCATTTAGAAAGGTTTTCGCTCGCGAGGGAGCCATATTGGAAATGTTCGTATGCCGTATTCTCACTACGCCTAGCCGACCGAGGATTGACTTCATGACGTCAACGGAAGCTTTCGTGCACGTGGTCACACTTAAACGGACCATGCAGCATCAGCCGAAAAGCTACGGCGCTCAATTCCCTGTACAGTATAATATACAGTCGATTAATCCGCCCTAATATGGACACCGGTTAATCTGGGTAACCATATTTATTAGGGCCGAATTGTCAAGAACAAATCCGGACAGTACATTTGCACGTGTTTTTGGTCCGGTTGTTTCGGCCAATAATCCGTTCATTCTGGACAGTCGGCATTGGTAAGTGCATAAAAAAACTGCAAAATTTTGAGCGCTCGTTTAAAATTCACCGGTGAAAATTATGAATTACGTGACCATGTCAGTCGATAAAGAATTCGCAACAGAGCAAAATTGACAAATTTTGTAAAACCGATTTTAAGTACGTGAAAACACACCATCACTTTTATTGAATTAAAATCTGGATGTATACTTTCGTAGTTTAATTTGGGATATGTTATTAAAATTTGGATGATATCATACTCATTTCAATTAAGCCGCTCTTAACTGGTGCACTGTACCTACCGTATATTTTACACCATATACATGAATTTTTTTTAACACTGCACATTCTGGGCAGCCGCCTAATCGGGGAAAAAACGCCTCTGCCCGATGTGTCCAGATTAAGCGGATTCGACTGCACCAATTATAAAATGCGAGGTTAAAACTCAAGCCAGGGGTTTAAAATCCAAATTCTCGATAAATCCAACCAAGCGCACGCAACCGCGTTTTCAGTTTTTAGGAAAACACAAATCCGCAGCGTGTGTCAATTGCGGGGTCCTGCTTGCGTAAGAGGATTATTGCCGCCCTACGCTGCGCAAAAAAAAAAAAAAAAAGTACGCGCAGCTAGGAAAACGCGGCTAAAGTCAACAGAATCTGCCAAGAAATACATGCGAATGGCAAAACTAGCGTTCGGTTGATTTTTGACTTTTTACGCGAACCATTGCGCAGCCGAGATATGCGCGCAAAAACGTAAACGCGATGCGCATGCGCCCCCGTTTTCTGGTCGGAAAACGCGGCGTAGTGCGAATACGGCATTAGGTGTTGAAGAAAGTCGTGAATCAAACCCTAGCTTTTTACAGATGCACCGAAAGTTGTAAATACGACCGAACTGTGCTCGGGCCAGCCACCCGACAACTGTATCCTTCGCTGTCAAATCTTTCACGAAGTCAGCGTCATCGTCCTTCCGGCAACCTGCAATTGGCTATGCGAGTCAATTTTCTTTCTATTTTTTTTTTAAATATAAAAATGTGGAAGAATGACACACAGTAATGATAACTTACTTTAGACAGAACGTCGTTAGAGGGTCCTTCGATACTCATCACTATTCCGGACACGAGATGTAGGACCATTAACGGAAATAACGATGAGACGTACATCAACCTGGCCAGCGACGGAGTTTACGCCGGAAATTACTTGTGTCACGCCGAGTACAAGTACCTGAAACTGTTAGGAAAGTTTGTGGTCAACCACGTGGTTATGGAACAGAGTGAGAATGGTGAGTTACCTATACGTGCGGTCTTTTTAAGTTTAGCCGAAACCACAGTTTTTTTTTTTGGCAAGTTTAACAGCTGAAAGCATTATTTCTGTCATAAATTTAGCTGAAAACTACGATTTTTAATTTTAGCTGAAAACACGATTGTTTTAAATTTAAATAAAACAACTCTTTCTTTACAAATTCAGATGAAACACCGGTTTACTTAAATTCAGCTGAACAAATAACGATTTTTTAAACATTAGCTGAAACTACCATATTTTACTAGCTTTAGCTGATACTAACTTTGTTTAACTTTAGCTGAAACTACCATTTTATATCTTTAGATGAAACCATCATTTTTTAAATTCAGCTGAAACTACCATTTTTTAGCTTTAGCTGTATTAACCATTTTTTATTTTTAGCTGAACCTATCATTTTTTAAATCTTTAGCTGAAACTACCATTTTATTAGCTTTAGCTGAAACTACCCTTTTTTAGATTCAGCTGTAACTATACTTTTTTAACTTTAGCTGAAAGTAGCATTTTTTAGCTTCAGCTGAAATTACTATTTATTTATTTCAAGCAAAAAAAAAAACACCATTTATTTATTTGCACATTATCTTCAGCTGAAACCATGATTTTTTTAAAATTTAGCTGAAACTACCATTTTTTTAGCTTTAGTTGAATTTACCATTTTTTAAATTTAGCTGAACATATCATTTTTTAAATCTTTAGCTGAAACTACCTTTTATCAGCTTTAGCTGAACCTATCATTTTATATCTTTAGCTGAAACTATTTTTTAAATTTATCTGAAACTATTTTTTAGATTCAGCTGCAACTATAATTTTTTAATTTTAGCTGAAACTAGCCTTTTTTAGCCTTAGCTGAAACTTTAATTTTTAAACTTTAGCTAAAATTACTATTAATTTCTATCAAAAAACTACCATTTACTTATTTGTAGTTAAAACTATCATTTTTTAAATTTAGCTATAACGATTGTTTAATCTTTAGCTGAAACTAGCATTTTTTGCTTCAGTTGAAACTACCATTTTTTAACTTCAGCTGAAGCCATCATATTTTTAAATTTAGCTATAACGATTGTTTAATCATTAGCTGAAACTAGCATTTTTTGCTTCAGCTAAAACTACCATTTTTTAACTTCAGCTGAAACTAGCATTTTTTAACTTCAGCTGAAACTATCATTTTTTAAATTTAGCTGTAACGATTGTTTAATTTTAAGCTGAAAATACCATTTTATCAGCTTTAGCTGATACTATCATTGTTCAGCTTTAGTTAAATCTACCATTTTTTTTAACTTCAGCTGAAACTATCATTTTTTTTAGATTAAGCTGTAACTATAATTTTTTTAACTCAAGCTGAAACTAGCAATTTTTTTGCTTCAGCTGAAACTACCATTTTTTAACTTCAGCTGAAACTTATCATTTTTTAAATTTAGCTGTAAGGATTTTTTAAACTTTAGCTGAAACTTGATAATTAGCCTAAAACCACAATGTTTTAAACTATCTTTTAAATCACGATTTTATCCCTTAAAACCAAAGCAGCTTAACTCTCGGGGGCGCCTTTCCTGTAATATAAAATTGCTTTTAAATAAATTCGCATATTAAAACAATTAGCGGAGAGACAATTCCACGCGTGTCGCGGATGTCTAAATTAACCCAAATTGCTTAATTATTTAATAAAGTGTACATGTACTGTTATATAGGTGCTGACTTGGACGAACTTTGCGCCTCCAAATCCGACTGCAAGACGTACAGAGCGTCTTGCGTGACATCCAACACAACTGAAAATGTCAGTACCTGTCAGTGCATCGGTGACCATTCCCATGTCTATGTCAGACATTATATGGGCCAAAATTACAACATGGCATGCTACAACGATAGTGAGAAATTATATTAATTGCGGGTTATCTATTACTAAAAAAAACTCTTAAAATTGCAAAACTAGGACTAAACGAAAACTTGTTTTCTGACCTGTAGCAGAAGGACCTCCTCCGGATGGTGCCAGTGCTCTGACCGCTGGTCTCTTGCCCATTGCTGCTGTTTTGGTCATCGGACTGCTCAGTAGGCCCTACTGAAGACTTTTCTGAATTCTGTGAAACACTTTCTGAAAAATAAAAATTTGTTTTAATTTTGATAATAGTCTGGTTATTTTTAAAATTAATAAATTAAGATTTTTTTTTTTAAATTTCAGCGGGTGTTAATTTTGCACGGTCTCGCTGGCCACCAGGTGTCACCTATTTGCAATTTATAATCGCGATTCGAAAACGTATCGATTTACTCGCTTAATATTAAAGATTAGTTAATATAAATGTCATCTGCGCATTTAGTTGGATATATAATTAATGCTTTTAAAATTAAAATACACACCTTTACAGCTGGCACAATTAATTCGCTTAATCTCGTAAAACGCCCGTAGCTGACACCAGGTGGCATCGAAGACTATTAGCCCACGTGAGATCCCCATTGTAAAATTCATTTTAAATCACAATGTATTTATTTGTTGAATTTAAGTGTCACTATTTTGTACAGCCGAATTGGGAGTAAAATTATGGAATATTCAAATAAGGAAATGAGAAGGAAATGAAAACAATGATAACATCTTGACCTATTTTTAAAATTTTAAAATCTCAAATGTTCATGGCAAAGGCCAAGTTTCTCATTGGTTGATTAACAAATTGAAAAAAAAAAGACAATATAAAAGTAAATGGCAAGCCGGCTAACTTGAAAAATGTTAGCCAAAAATTGAGGAGGAAACAAATGTCGTCATATAACCTAGTAGATTCAAAAATGCAACATCTTAAGTACTGTTTCTTATTCTCGGCAATAGTGGTTTTCACCAACGGTCAACGGTTTGAAATCTGCAGTAAGATAACATGGCGACAAGATAAAAATGCATTCCAATGCGAAAACATACAAACGGCAGACGACGGCATCCTCGCCGAGCAATTTATTAAAAACAACAGCGATGTGCAGAAAATTTCGTTGGTTCGCGCTAACATGGATCTATTGCCGACAACCATCTTCGCCTCGACCAAGCTCACCGCATTACATTTATATAACGTACAAATGAAGGAAATGCGTTACGATTTGATAAACCAGGTCTGCGCCACATTAAACGTGCTTACGATTCACGATTCGAGAATCATCAGCGGAATAATTCCAGCGGAAAAGTTCAAGAATTGCACCCAGTTGGAGGAGTTAACAATAGCTAGCAGCGGAATTGAACGTGTATCACCAAATGCCTTCGAAGGAATGAACAAGCTGAAACGGTTGTGTCTTCAAGAAAACAAACTTACAAGATTGTCCAAAGGAACTTTCAAAGGCCTCAATGACCTAATTTACATTGAAATCGTGGATAACAAACTTGAATACTTAGAAGAAGGATTATTTGACCCGTTCAGAAGTACGATAAAAGGAGGTTTATTTCATGGTAAATATATTTGGATACTTTTACATCTGATTTATATTCGTTCTTCGAAAAACAAGATGTAAATGGTGGCACCGTCATCGTGGATACAAATTATTGCGAGTGTATTATCAAATCCACATCATTTATTTTAAATTTTTTTAAGGGCATAAGTTAAGTTCTCAAAATCTACATTTATTTTAAAGTGTTTTTTTTAACAGTCTGTTCCTTGATTAGTTACTAGAAGGACATTATAAATTGAGTTCTCAAAATATAAATATTAGTTAATTAGACCAAATCACTACAATTAAAACACATTTTTGCATTATACGAAAAATTCTATTAGCAAACCATCAATTTAATATTGCTGTAGAGTATTTCATTTATCGAATTAACCATTTTTTAAAATGCTTACGGCTAATCTACTGATATTGTTTCATGTTAAGATTTGGATTAATTATTGCGAGAAAATAATTTCTCTGCAGGCAATCCACTTGACTGCAATTGTTCCCTAAAGTGGTTTCAAGACTGGATAAAAGAGATGAAGTCAAAAGACAATTATTATTATACTGGAAGGTACCGAGTAAATTGCAGTAAACCCGCGGTTGCTGACATCACAACGGTGGACTTTTGCAAAGTGCCAACAGCGACACAACAGACAACATCGGCAGCGACACAGCAAACGCTGTCTGCACCAAAAGAACGTCCAAAGTCAGGACAGTGCACCTCGCATGACGTAGTCGGTCAGCTGTCAGAATTGCTTACAATACTACTCCAAGATGAAACTTGCCATTCCATGCATGATTCCTCTTATGAAGATATCGAGTCGAAGATGAAATCTGTGTTAGCGGTCAAACGCGCGATTAAGTTGTTCGAATCGATATGTATGAAAAATAAAACCAACTACGTATGTCAAAAACTGAATACATAAAATACACTATTTTTGCAAATGAAATTTTTTAGTGTTTTCAGTACAAAATACACATTTAATGATATCATTTACTGATATCAACTAGCCTAGCAGTAAGTATTATAATAATTTATGTGCTTTAAGATTATCTAAATTTGTAAAGTTCATAATTTTCATTGAAATCAATGATATTTCTGTTACAAAATGCATAAGCTTATATCAGAAATTCTTTCAAATAAGACCAGTTTTTCTGGCATTCATTTGTTAATTTGTGTACATTTGTACACAAATTAACAAATGAATGCCAGAAAAACTGGCACTATTATAAATTACAACATTTATCTTATCAAATGATGCGTTTAAGTGGAATTAGGAACATTTAATACATTTATTTATATTTTGCTGTTACATTAAAATGTTATATTCTTAATGTATTTGCGTTAAAAGTTCACGACTGAAAATACCCAAAATGCACAACTGTATATAATAAATTATGCAAACGTGTTTTTCCTACACATTTTGTGCATAATGTGTGTTCTGGTTTTCATTCAAAAAAAAATTACTCTAAATAATATTGTTAAAAATATTGTACAAAATGTGAAGAAATAATTAAATAAAAATATATTCATAAACATTACAGTAAACCACATTCTGAACACGTGATTTAAAATTTAACCCTCCAATAATGACAACTTTAATCACTGGAATAACCTTCTCTAAAAGCATAAATCATCGACGCCTACATAAAATTATATTTCAACATTTACAAGAAATAGATGTTAAAAGATCAAGGACTTTTTCAGTTCATACAAAAGTGACCTTGTTTTCTAACAAGTATTTTCTAAGATTACAAATGTTAGTTCACAAATTGAAACCAAAAGCACGTAATACTTTTCAAAACTTGTTTACAATTCAACAGTGTTTTTGGAAAGTAAAATGTTTTAAAATAATTTCTGAAACATTCAAACATATTTAAGCTATTTTTTATAAATTAATTTTAATTCAAAAACTAATAAAAGAAAATGTTTAGACAGTACCTTACCAAGACACAAAATTCCCTTAGATTTTTGGTGTTTACATGAACCCTATTAAATAATTTGGGCAATACTTTGGTTGCTTTTTAAAAAAAATTTAAATTTTCAACTATAACACAATACAAAGTGAACATTTTGTTCAAATCTTATAAAACGTACATTTTTATGATATGAGCCAATTGCTACTAAATGAGGATGATAATAAAAATGAGTAGTTTCATGAGTAGTATAAAAAACTAATTATAACAGCTCACTAGTTGTTATAAGTAAGATAAACATCACAGTAAAAACAACATCAATTTGTGATCAATCAAGTGATATTAATTTTATGCTATTTTTTCCAAGATTTAGTTTTTAAAAAAAATGTTCAAACCATTTCATGATGATATTGCAAAATGTTTTGCCATTTAACATGTTTGCTAACATTATAGTATTTTAGAGCAATTAAATATCAATGAAATCAAAATCTAAAAACCACTTTTATGAATCCCAAAAAGTGTTTATAACACTTCAATAAAAAAAAAATCCTTTCAAGGACAGTTTCTCATTGGCTGATAAACCGATTCGAAATATTAAAAAATAAAAGTCAGAAAGCATAAAAGAGGAAAAAAAGCAAATTACAAGAGGATTAACTAAAACAGTTTTATCCAGCAAGTCAGTAGGAAACAAACATCAGCATCATCGCAAATTACAACGCATTATACGAAATGCAACATTTGAAGTGGATTTTGCTTTTCTTGACAATAGCGGTTGTCAACAGTCAACAGAGCTATGAATGCCAGAAATCTACATGGCACGATGATAATTTGAGAATAGAGTGCAGTTACCTGAACACCACAGACAGCGTCGATGCGCAACAATTTATCAATAACAACAGTGATGTGTCATCTATCCATATGCACAACGGTAACACGAGTTCATTGCCAGTTGACATCTTCTCAACAACTAAGATCACGCAATTGTATTTCGTAAACTTCAAAATGAAGGAGATTCCTAGCGATTTGATTAACCCAGTTTGCGCTACTTTGAAAGAGCTTGCCATTTTCAATTCAATAATTAGCAGCGGAATCATCTCGGCAGAAAGCTTCAAGAATTGCACCCAATTGAAGGAATTAGCACTGCACAGAAACGGACTTAAAAGTATCTCGCCGCGTGCCTTCGAAGGACTGCAAAGCTTAACAAATTTGTATCTTCAAAACAACAAACTTACAACATTGTCCAAAGGAACTTTCGATGACCTCGCCAACCTTAAATACCTTTCTATTTATAATAACAATCTCGAATACTTAGAAGAAGGATTATTTGACCCATTCGCATTGTCAAAAACAACTGTTCTCTTGTATGGTAAATACATCTTTATATTTTTACACCTAATTTATATTTGTTCTTTAAATTAACAATGTATTAATTTAAATAATAAATAAAAAAAATAAAATAAAACCGTCATTCAGGTGTCTAAAACTATGGTACAAGTGGCATCCATATCGTTGGTCATTTTAAAGTTATTTTTAATTACCTTTACTATAAAATCGATAGTAATGATGTACTTGTAAAATATATCATGTACTTGTATGACATGTATAATATAGTTGGCTTAATTCTAGTAGAGAAATAAATGGCTTAAACTTTTGTTTTGCAGGTAATCCACTTAACTGCAATTGTTCCTTAAAATGGCTCCAAGACTGGATGAAAGAAGAAACGTTAAAGGACCCTTCCTACTACACTGGAAGATTCCAAGTAAATTGCAGTAAACCTGTGGTTGCGGACATCACAACGGTGGACTATTGCAAAGGGCCACCAACGACATCACCAACAACGACACAGCAAAAGCCAGGACAGTGCAACTCCGAAGGCGTAGTCGGTCAGCTGTCAGAAATGCTTACGATACTGCTCGAAGATGCCACTTGCCATTCCATGCAAGATTCCTCCGAGGAAGATATCGAGTCGAAGACGAAATCTGTGTTAGCGGTCAAGCGCACGATTAAGTTGTTCGAATCGATATGTATGAAAAATAAAACCAGCTCCGTATGTCAAAAACAGAATACATAAAATGCAAATATTTTTGCAAATTTAAAATTTTAGTGTTTTCAGTGCAGAATACACATTAGGCCTATATGAAATTATTTACTGATATCAACTACCCGTGCAGTAAGTATTAGAATAATATATGTGCTTTAAGATTATCTTAATTTTTAAAGTTTATAATTTTCATTGAAATTGATGATATCTCTGTAATATAAACTAAATAAGTTTATATCAGAAATTCTTTCAAATAATACTAAATGTGCACAAATTAATAAATGATTGCCAGAAAAAAAAAAAAGTGGCAATATTATACATTACAACATTTATCTAATCAATTTCTGATATTATACATTACAACATTTATCTAATCAAATGATGTGTTTAAGTGAAGTTTTAAACATTGAATAAATTTTTATAGGCCTATATTTTGCTGTTAAATTGAAATGTTACATTTTTAATGTATTAGCATTAAAAGTTTGTGATCCAAAATACCTTAAAATCGCAAATATATTATAAATTATGCAAACATATTTTTCCTAAACATTTTGTTTACAATGTCTGTTCTGTTTTTCTCATTTCAAAAAAAAAATGTAACCAAAAATAGTGTTAAAATATTGCACAAAATGTGAAGAAATAATTCTTTGGAAAACATTACAATAAACATCCACATGACTTGAAATTTATAACTCCAAGAGGACAACATTTATCACTCGAATAACCCTCTCGAAAAGTTTAAATTAATGAACATTAAAAGCTTATCAACGCCTACTCGAAATTAGATCTCAACATTTGCAGGAAACAGATGTTTGAAGATCAAGAGGACTTTTTCAGTTCATGCCAAAGTGACCTTGTTTTCTAAGAATTTGTTTCTAAGGCGTGAAAAGGATATTTAACAATTTTGAAACCAAAAGCACGTAAAACGTTTCAAACCTTATTTACAATTCAATGGTTTTTGGGAACTAAAACGTTTTTAAAATTATTTCTAAAAGATTCAAACATATTTAGGCTATTTATCATTTTATTTTAATTAAACGTATTAATACATTTTAAAATTATTTCTATTTAGGCTATTTATCATAAATTAATAAAAGTTTAAAAACTAATAAAAGAAATTATTTAGCTAGGACATGACCAAGACACGAAATTCTCTTAGATTTTTGGTGTTTAGGCTACTGGACTCCTATTATAATATTTGTGCAATACTTTGGTTGCTTTTAAAAAAAACAATTCAAATTTTCATCTATATCATAGTTCAAAGTCATAATTATAAAATGTTTGCCGTTTATTATAGTTACTAAAACCTTTTTTATGTCTTCCAAGAAGTGTTTACAATTGGTTACAAGAAAAATTATTTCCAGGACAGTTTCTCATTGGCTGATAAACTGATTCAAAATATTAAAAGGGGCAGTTAGAATGCAGAATAGCAAATGACAAGAGGATTAACTCAAACAGTTTTTGCCAGCAATTCATTAGGAAACAAACGTACATCAGCATCATCGCAAATTACAACGCAGTACGGAATGCAACATTTGAAGTGGATTTGGGTTTTTGTGACAATAGCGGTTGTCAACAGTCAACAGAGCTATGAATGCAAGAAATCTACATGGCACGATGATAATTTTAAAATTGAATGCATTCACTTGAACACAACTGAAGACGGCATCGAAGCGGCACAATTTATCAATAACAACAGAGCTGTGTCCTTTATTTATTTGCAACATGGTAACACAAAAGTATTGCCAGTCGACATCTTTTCAACAACTAAGATCAGACAATTAGTTTTTGAAAACTTCGAAATGAAGGAAATTCCTTACGAATTGATTAACACAGTTTGTGTTACATTGGATAGACTTGCAATTTATGCTTCAATAATTAGCAGTGGAATCATTCCGGCAGAAAGCTTCAAGAATTGCACCCAATTGAAGGAATTAGGAATATCTAAAAGTGGACTTCAAAGTATCTCACCACGTGCCTTCGAAGGATTGCAAAGCTTGACAGATTTGCATCTTCATGGCAACAAACTTACAGCATTGTCAAAAGAAACTTTCAATGGCCTTAACAACCTTATATACCTTTCTATTTATAATAACAATCTCGAATACTTAGAAGAAGGATTATTTGACCCATTCATAAGGACATTATCTACTGTTTATTTGTATGGTAAATATATATCTTGATAATTTTACATCTAATTAATATGTGTTCTTTAAATCTAACATGTCAATGGTGGCACATTTCATCACGTGTCTAAAATTTTGGTATAAGCATTCTCTATATCATTTGTTATTTTAAAAGTTATCTGTAAAACTGTCTTTGCTATAAAATTCATAGTAATGATACTTTTAAAATATTTTAACATGCTTATGGTCATTCGAGTAAATTGTTTCGTTTCATTTTTAATATTTTAAACTTAACATTTGTTGATCAAAAACTAGAGCTGAATATAAATGCCCCTAAATACTTGTTGGATTAATTCTAGTAAAGAAATTAATGGCTAAAACTTTTGTTTTGCAGATAATCCACTTAACTGCAATTGTTCCTTAAAATGGCTCCAAGACTGGATAAAAGAACAGAAGTCAAAGCGCCCTTTCTACTACACTAGAAGTAGCCAAGTAAAATGCTTAAAACCCATGGTTGCGGACATCACAAAGGTGGACATTTGCAAAATGCCACCAACTACCACATCGACAACGACACAACCAACAACATCAGTAGCGACACAGCAAACACCGTCTGTGACAACAACGCCTGCACCAACAGAACAACCAAAGTCAGGACAGTGCACCTCCGAAGACGTAGTCAGTCAGCTGTCAGAATTGCTTACAATCCTTCTGGAAGATGCCACTTGCCATTCCATGAAAGATTCCTTCGATGACGATGAGACCATATTGCAAAAGCTCAAAACTGTATTAGAGCTCAAACGCTCCATCAAGTTGTTCCAGTCGATTTGTATGAAAAAAACTATCCCAGTATGTCACAAATGAAAAACATTGATGAAAAAACCACTCAAATCTTGTATTTTAGCATTTTTAAAATCTGGGAAATATATATTAATTTGTTTAAATTTTAACGATATTTAAGGTGCAATTAATTGCCAATATTAAACGTTGTATGATAACTTGCAAGTAGCTAATTTTCAAAGACAGTTACATTATTTGCTTTTTAAACACAAATTGCTTTATATGTAATATTTAATTATAATATAACAGCATAAATAAAATATAATCGTGCATTTGCTTTATTAAATTTTTTTTAAAATATGTTCTGCCAACTGATGAATGCTTTTTAGTACATCTACAATTTAAATATTAACAAATGTGAAAATAATCAACTTTCACTAAAAAGCATTTTGAGTAACAATTTAACTTTTTTTTTGCCTTATAGTTTATTTTTTTCAAATTAGTCTTTTTAAACAATATCATTCAAGGAAATAAGACACTAGTTTTTTAATTAAAGCTAACAAAGAAATGTCAGTTTTAAACATTTAAATACAAGTCTATCATAAATGCATTAAATATTTATATAAATTTTTAGCAAATAAACATATCTAATAGAATCAGGTTAAAAATATTGCAATACCATGTTTGATGAGTAGTTTATCTTTAATTAAAGAATGGATTATGATTTTTTTATTTTTCCCCAAGATATAATTCAAATAATTTTCTTTAAAAATAAAAGCTTGCACTTTACTCAAACAATTTAATGATGAGAGCAATATGTTTATGGTTCAGTATTTTAGTCATTTAAAAAAAAAAAATTATATCATCCATGTAATCTTAAAAGCTTTTTGGTGTTTCTTAAAAAGCTTTCACAATAATTTCAGATAAGAAAAGATGCTTTGAGGGCAGTTTCTCATTGGCCGATTAAACCGATTCAAAATTTAAAAAAAAAGGCAAGTCAGAATGCCGAAAAGCAAATGACAAGAAAATTAACTCAAACAGTTTTTGCCAGCAATTCATTAGGAAACAAACATCAGCATCATCGCAAATTACAATGCAGTACAGTCGAATGCAACATTTGAAGTGGATTTTTGTTTTCTTGACAATAGCGGTTGTCAACAGTCAACAGAGCTTTGAATGCGAGAAATCTACATGGTACGATGATAAATTTAAAATTGAATGCAAACACTTGAACACAACTGAAGACGGCATCGAAGCGGCACAATTTATCAATAACAACAGCGATGTGTTATTCATCCGCATGCAACATGGCGACGCGAGTTTATTACCAGTTGACATCTTCTCAACAACTAGGATCAGACATTTACAATTTAAAAACTTCGAAATGAAGGAAATTCCTTGCGAATTGATAAACACAGTTTGCGCTACATTGAACGGACTCGTGATATCTAATTCAATAATTAGCAGTGGAATCATTCCGGCAGAAAGCTTCAAGAATTGCACCCAATTGAAGCATTTGACAATATCTTACAGCGGAGTTCAAAGTATCTCACCACGTGCCTTCGAAGGATTGCAAAACTTAACAAATTTGTATCTTCAAAGCAACAAACTTACAACATTGACAAAGGAAACTTTCAACGGCCTCAGCAAACTTAATGACCTGTTTCTTCAAAATAACAATCTCGAATACTTAGAAGAAGGATTATTTGACCCATTCATAAGCACAATAGTTCTCCTGTATGGTAAATATATATATAAGCGCCTATAAATTTATACTTTTGCATCTAATTTATATTTGTTCATTAAATCTAAAATGACAATGGTGGCACTGTCATCACGTGTTTAAAATTTTGGTATAAGCACAATCTACATCATTTGTTATTTTACAGTTATTTTTTAAATTATCTTTACTATAAAATGTATATTAAGGATACTTTTAAAGTATATCATTAAAAACAATGCATTCTATTACAAGGTATGATTCGGACAACTTATAATCAACGATGGTGAATGTCAAACTTTTTAATGTGTTTCTTGTTTAATTAATTGTTAATCTTATTATTATTATTTCAATGCAAAAAAAAATATATATTAGCATTAAAAGGTGGTAACTAAAACATCGAATATTACATACGTGTAAATTCTAAACCTAAAATGTTAAGTTAGTAAGTAAATTACGCAAGTTTTGATTCTTACAAATTCGGTTGATTACTACGCGAGTTTCTCGATTACTTTTTTTTAGAATTGACATTATAAATTCACAGTTCTCAAAACGAATCTTTGTTAATTAGACCAAATCAATTCAAGTAAGTCAAACACATTTTAAGATTACATCAAAAATGTTGCAGACCCTAGTCAAAATCTTTTTATACTAAATTGTATACTTTGAGTATACTGAAAATTTTTTATGCTCCAGAGTATACTTTTCGTAGTATATTTTAAAGTCATGCCCGCTGTAAGTATCATTAAACTGTTATTTTTTTCAATGCTGCCAAGTTTTAGCTTTAACTATATTTGCGATATACGCCTCAATTCCTCTAAGTATAACTTCCTATACTAGCTCGTAAGTACACTATACAGTATATTTGCAAATACACTGTTGCATATACTTTGCAGTTTGCAATAGTGTTCTGTAAAGTGTAATTAAAAGTATAGGAAGGTATACTTCATAGTATATAAAAGTATACACAAAGGTATACTTTGAAGTATATGAAAGTATACTAAGTATAGTGCAAAAAAAGTACACTTAGTATACTTTCTACCCCCAAAAAGTATACTTAATATTATGACTAGGGGAACCTATCAATTAATAATTATAATTCCTAAATGTATAATTCCCTGAATATAGCATTCATTTTTATATGCATATGGCAGTACGAATGAATTGTTTAGTGTTTGATTTTCAAAAAAAAAAAAAAAAAAAAAAAATGATTAACTTATCATTTATCGATCAAAAATTGTTAGCCAAATATTAATGCAACCTAATAATTGTTAAATTAATTATAGACAGTAGTAAAGAAATTGATGGCTGTAACTTTTGTTTCGCAGGTAATCCACTTAACTGCAATTGTTCCTCGAAATGGCTTCAAGACTGGATAAAAGAACAGAAGTCGAAAATTACCTCTTATTACTACACCGAAAGTAACCAAGTGAAATGCAGAGAACCCATGGTCGGCGACATCACAACGGTGGACATTTGCAAAATGCCACCAACTACCACATCGACAACGACGCAACCAACAACATCAGTAGCGACGCAGCAAACACCCTCTGCGCCAACAACACCAGAACCAACAGAACAACCATAGTTAGGACAGTGAACCTCTGAAGATATAGTCGGTCAGCTGTCAGAATTGCTTACAATACCGCTCAAAGCAGTAAATGAGATACGGCAAATATATTAATTTGGTAAAATTGTAAGCGATATATTTACGGTACAATTTAATCACTAATATTAACACTTCTGTTATATATCTCGCAAGATTTCTTAAGGGGGAACTGAACTGCATGTTTTGCTAGGAGGGAAATTTTGAAACCTACTTTTAAAAAAAATACTTGTTATAATACAAAAATAAAAATTGATAATAATACAGTATTAAAAAACGTAGTTTTTCGCGTAAAACCTTTTAATGTAGCCAGCAAGTACTGGCAGGAAATTCACTTTTGACCCACC